>JAZFAU010000084.1:572500-602500 GCA_037178615.1 Dione vanillae
GCTGTAGAAGGCCGTCCCTCACGCAAATCATCGGTGAGATTAATTCGACCACGTTTGAATTCATTAAACCAGTTGTAAACTGTGGCACGAGATGGGGCTTCATCGTGAAAAGCCAATCGAAGTCTATCATAACTTTCTTGTTGACTTATATGACATCGAAAATCATAAAAAATTATTTGCACGAAAATTTTCTCGGCTTAAATTCATTCTGACGTGCACAGACAATTTTCAATTTGCCGCCAAATCGTAAAACAAATGACAAATGAATGAAATGTATACTCAATATTATTGGTAAAGAGTTCTATTTTCAAAATTTAAACTTATTTTTTTTGATATAATGCTTTTAAGTTGCCAGTTCTAAAAACTTTCAGTTTGGCCCTCGTATACCAAATTATTTTAAATGAAATTGTTTTAAATGAAACTGTTTATTTTTGTAGACTCGTGACACAGTAGCAGCGTCTTAATATATTTATATATAGCTATAGTTTCCTTTACCTGGTTAAGTAGAGAGCGGCGTTGAATTTCGCTACCGTTTTAACTCTACCGTCTTTCTGATTACTTTATTCGTATAAATCATAAAACATGCAGTTTTTTTTATTATGTAAATACATGATGAAAAACATAGCATAATGTAGATTTATAATAAAAAACTGCATATCTATACTAAAAATTATTTCATAATATTATTATTTTGACAGAAATGTACGATTGTGCCAAAGAGAAACCAGTGCTGCATGAGTCTATTCTAGAACTGTTCTATGAACACCTCGTTAAGTATTTGCAGGAGGAAGATGGTAACTGCCAGCTGTTGTTGGATAACTGTGTACAGGAGACGCCTTTTACTGCCACTTTGATTGTAAGCATTTAAAAAATATATACTGACCTCAAATATCAGTCAAATAATAAAGTGAACTAGGTAGATAATTATAAGATTATTGATTAACGTAATAATTTAGTTACAGATTACATTTTAATTTGAAAACTTAGTCATATCAAGATGATCTCATCATCACGATATGACTTCTAAACAAACATAAATATACATACACTTCGATTTGGGGCACGTGCTTGGAAGCATAATTAAATATATTATCATTAAACATATATTAATATTGATTTTATATATATATATATATATATATATATATATATATATATATATATATATATATATATATATATATATATATATATATATATATATATATATATATATATATATATATATATATATATATATATATATATATATATATATATATTATTTTTTGTATATATATGAAGAAACCCTTCCCACCAAATTTTTGAAATATTACGTGTTGATTGGCGGAGCTCGACGCTTTGTCTTGTATTAGTGTGAGGAAACGAAATTTAATTATTTTCCCCAAGTGGGACTCAAACCTCGAACCTTTTCGTTTACAGTCAGTGACAGATTAACTTATTTATGTATATTTTAATTCTTTTCCAGGAACCAATAGGCCGGTTATTATACGTCATAGCGCAATTCTTGCAACCCGTACCAGAAGAGAGCACAGAAGATTGCTTGGCGAGTCAAAGTGACAACAGCGCTGCTTACCTTAAAGCTAAACTAATGGATATTATGAACAAATTGTGTAAAATTGATATGTTGAACTTGATCAGTATGGTTTGTTATTTGGCACTAACTAAATTAATAACTAGCAATGATGTAACGAATGTTATTTTTTTAACATTAGCGAATACGACTATTCAGTAATTCTTGTATATTTGGCGCCAATTGTTTACGGCAAGCAATAGCACTTTAGATTATAACATTAAAAACCTGAGTATTAGGTAATAAAACTTTTTTAGAAGGAAGAGACAATTGATTTCTGTATGTTTAGATTGCATTAAAAAAATTGTTTCATGAGATATAATGAAGGCTGATAATGTGTTTACGAGGCTAAGTTACTCTTTTATTGAATTAAAAAACTCAAAAAGTAAACTGATATAGATTTTTATAACGTATTATCGTCGTTAAATTTTCTTTTCTGATTGACATTCGCACAACATTCGCAGAATTTTTTGCGAATGCGAATGTGTAAAAACGCGCAAATATTCGCGAATGCGAATATTCGTTACATGACTAATAACTAGTACTAAATATAATATTTAGTAAAATGATCTATAATTATATTATTAGACATATATAAAGACGATGGCTATTAGTTCTAAGGTTGTGGATTCGGTGGTAGTGAATTATTTTTATTTCCTAGCTTTGGTAAGAAATTTATTTAAGAAATTAATTTTTCGAATTTTGATGGAAACTGACAAGTTTTAGATACTGGGTTCTCCTTGGTTAGCCTCTTATATTAAAAAATATAAGGGCAAAAATAGCTCTGCCCGATCTAATGTAAAAGAAAGTGTGTAAATATATCTGATCTAACAATTGAAATGGTAAATGTATTTTTTATACTTCCATGTATTTATAGAACATATGTCGTAATTTGTAGGAAAACGTGGCCCTAACAGACTTATCCCCGGAGTCCAAAGCAAAAAGTCTAACAGTTCAACAGCTGATGCAGTGTCTGGAAGCGCTAATAGCACACCAAGTGTTGCAGTGGAATCCTACCAGTACTCTCGCTGAATCTACACATCGATTATATAAACAACATACTCAATTATTAGATAACACTAAGGTAAGAAAGTCAAGCTTTTTTTAGATTCACGCTTTATTCCGCGCATGTCAGGGTAGGCAGAGGGAACTGCAGGCACCGTAGGTTCGTTTCTTCGTCCCCGCTTTCCCCCTTTTTCGAGGCATTGCGTGTTGAGTGGCGGAACTCAACGCTACGCTTTGTTTAGAGGTGACAAATTAAATTTACTGCCTATTTTGAAGTAAAGCACAGTGGATGTATAAAAATAGCTGGTTTTAATTTTATTCGGTCCCCACTCTGGGAATTATATTTAAAGTAATGTTACTTCACCACTCTGATATAAAAGAGGAAGTAAGTATACATTTTTCAACACGAAATGTTTTAACACTATGTATTTTATGTAAAATGGTAATTTTTAATCGATTGCAAAAAATAGCTTCACGCTTTATCTCGCAAGTGGCAAGGTAGGCAGAGGGAACTGCAGGAACCATACAAACCTAGTGTTAAGACACTCCGTCGCTTAGTCCCTGCTTTCTAGGTCCCCGCTTTTCGCCTTTTTCGACGCATTGCGTGTTGAGTGGCGGAACTCAACGCCGCGATTTGCCTAGTTTCCATAGCGAAGAAAATGGAAATAGAAAAACCCATCTTCCCCGAGTGGGAATTGAACCCACAAACCGTCGCGTTTACAGGCAGACGCTTGCGCCTCTGCGCCACGATGGTATGCATTGTATACTTACATAAAGTATACTAGAGTCTTGTTAGCCATAAAAAATATTTCACTGACACAAAGTGAGAGGAGAGGTCCTTTACACTCTTCACTTGAAGATGACTAGAATGATATAAATATAAAAACATATATTACATTAATATATACCATTCATTTACTTATTTTAAATTTCATTTGTTAGACCTCACCAAAAACAAAGAAAACTCAATCTTTCAATCAAACCAAAGAAGATAAGAAAAGCCAAAAGCCCACCAAAAAGGGAAAAGACGTGAAAGCGAATAATAAAAATCAATCTGTAACCGACTCACAAGAAACGACAATATCTCAAAAAACACAAGAGGAAATTAAAGCCACTGGAAATAAACGGGGTTTAACGCAAAAAAGTCAAAAATCACAAAAATCACCCAAAAAGAGCAAAATGTCGAACTTAGTAAAAGACAGAGGCCGGGCCTTTTAAACCTTTACCATGTTTATGGGATATGCCAGTTTGTTTACGGATTTTAGAATTATTATATGCGTAGGTATTTTGATTATTTCTGTTAATAATGTGTTTGATGAATGAAAAAATGTACTTTTTTGTTAAAATCATTTATTAGTATTAAACCATTTCGTTCTCTGTCTTCCGCTTGTACTTAAGTGTTGAGTGCCGTAATTCGAAGCCGCATTTTGTTTTTGTTATGTATGATTTAATTATTTTTCTTCTTGCTATAAAGGTAGCTACAACTTACTTTATTTTTATAATAAGTGACGTTAAGATAGGGTAGATGGTTAATAATGCTCTGTTATTAAAGTGATTCAAATAAAAGTAAGGTGTTTAAATATAATACTTTTCTAGCGGTGGACTGAAACAAGTAGGAATAAACTTCATGACTATCACGCTTGCAGTCGCATTATTTACTAAGTATGTTACAGTATTGACTGTACTGTACTATACTGTACTGTATTACAGCATCATAATGGTGTCTTATATAAAACTAATTTATAAATATTCTATGCAAAAAATATCCCTTGACAATGAAAATAGAAAATGTTATTATGTTATGATTTCTCTAGTCATTTCAACGCATTTGATTTTTTTTTTATTTTAAAAACAGTGAAGAAGTACCATGGTCGTCTACAGAACAACGAAATTACATTAGAAGTAAATGTGATTTTCATTTATATACAATAAGAAACATACAAAGTGTGATGGGAGAGAAAATAGAGAAGAAAGTGGTGGCTACTCATGTACTTAGAGTTTCGGAGTTGCTGTTCAAGAGATGTGTGAGAAGGTGAGGACAAAATAAGGGTCCAGGGATTAATTGCTGAAGTTATTAGTTTCATATCATGATTCTGCCAACTAATCCATCGATAAATCCGTCGATCTTTCGATCTTCAAATCAAATCTTTATACTAGTTTTTCTGTCAGTCTGTCAATTACAGTCCTATACAATTAATGTAAAAAAAAACTTGGAATATTTTTTCATTTGTTACTGTCTAATTTGCTTAAAAATTAATAAAATATTTTTTTTAGAATATTTTTTTGGGTTTTGAACTGATTTATATGATTTTTCTCAGATTTCAAGATATGTGCGATTTCGACGAGCGCACGACACTAGCGTGCCTTGAATTATTTAAGACGAGTCTTAATTTATTGTTATCGCCAAATTATTCTTTAAAAATAGAAAGTGTTTTATCTGGTATCAGTAAGTATCTTGATAAATATACATACATTTAACATATTTTTTGTAGTAAAATACTACACTGAGACCATTTTTAATAAATTTATTTTATATTAGTTTAGTTAAGACCAAATGGATCCTACATATTATGTATATATTTTCAGGTGGTATAACTGATAAGCCAGTATCAGCTTCTTTAGCAGACATGTTACAAACAATATACACTATCATGACTCATTTAGAATCTGAAGCTGCTGAAGAGGATCTGGATTTGATAAGAAAGAAAATTTTGACGACTGCCGTACAAATTGTTGCTATATTACTAGAGACGCCTATATTAGCTTGTAGTGTCTTACATGAGGTGAGCGATTAATCTTTATTTTTTATTATAACTTAAATAACTATATAGTATCATAAATGGTATGGATGTTACCGCGAGCTTCATTTAAAGCATAGTATCTAGCCTTCATAAACTTGGTAAAATTATAAAACAAGTAAAATTTTTAAAAATAAAAAAATATTTTTTTCAAACAAAATAAATAATTAAATTATTGTTCCAAAATAAAACGCCATTTCTCAATTATGACGCCAGCGTACACTATCCTGTGAGAGCGGGAACGAGATATATCCCTTTCTTATTAGGTTATTTTTTTGAATGAAAGGTGACAGATTGACAATGTTTGATAGTATTTTTGTAGTACGAGGTCTATACATCATTCGTATTTAATTATGACTACTTCGCGCGTTACACAGCACTTATAAATATTGTGAAATAGGAAAAATGATCCTGTGCCTAAACTATTGATAATTATGAATTAATTTTTTGTATATAGCCTTGAAATATTCTCCCCTATAAGTAATTTTGATAACGGCCGCCGTGTCAGATACACCCTGTATATCAACATTATATATGCTATAACCGTAGTAATATACAGTAGTGAAATACAAATACAAAGCTAAAATTTGATTGTATACAATGGCTCCAGTAAAATAAATATTTTTGAGTTTGTTGGTTCATTAAATATTTTCATGTGAATATAGTAATCATTGCTGGTAAAAGCTAGTCGTGTATAGTTTTTTTTAAGTTAAATACATTAATATTGTTCTAAAGATATAATATAAAAAAATAATTTAGTGATATGATAATTTTATTTTATTTAAATATTTGTGACAATATTATAAATCGTGAACAGCTAACTCATTCTCCATATATTGTATTCAATAAGGCGAAATAGGACCAAGCACTGCTTAGTATCTGCAAAAGTATAAAACAATGAAATAAATTTATTTAAACTTTGATTTGTACCCTTGACCTGTTCGTTTTAATTTTAAAAAAATAAATAATAAAGTGAAGTATTAGAAATATTAGAAATAGAATTGAAAAATTACAAAGAAATATTTGAAGCTGTTGTAGCGAAACTAAGTCGAATTTTAACTAATGGTTGTAGATTTGATTTTCACTCAAATGATTATATTCATAACAAAACTTTGCTTGGCTACTAGGCAAAGGGTTGAGTTCCGCCACTCAACACGCAACGCCTCGATAAAGGCGGAAAGCGGGGACGGAGAAAGCAAGGGCTAAGCAACAAAGTGTCTTAACACTAGGTTTCTACAGTCCCTGCAGTTCTCTCTGCCTACCCTGGCATATGCGGGATAAAGCGTGAAGCTATAAAAAAAAACCTTAGCTTGGCGTTGAGTTTCGCCACTTAAGACACAGTATATTGAAAAGTGCCTCATTTTCTGCGTACTCTGCTAAAGTGATATATAGGTATATTTATAGTCTATATATGTGTATACATATAGTCTACGTAGTACTTTATATGTATCTCAAAATTGATAAATAATTTCACATACGCTCATAAACGCCATTAGGTTGACTTCAGAGAATCCGAAGGCTGTCAGCCTGCAAGGCTTTTCTGCTCTGAAACAATTTCAAGTTAGCTTTTTACTACATTTAACGATTGCCCAACAGTGAACCATGACAATTATTTGTTTTTTAAAACGCAAACATTATAATCTTGTAGTAAACCTTGTTTGTATGATGAGTAAGCTCTTAGCCGCTTTAGTGTCGATATGATACCATTTACTTTCATATACAGCGTTACGGACTCCCATACTCTGCAAAATTAATTAAATTAGACTAAACTTTAAAGTTATTTTGGAAATCAATTAGTAGTAGTAGTTTTTTTTTAAATTAGCCAAAATTAGTAAACACTGAAACTATTTATTTCCTTTATAAGTAATTTAACTTGAGCTTACATCTAGAGAATGAGTGATAAAAGAATGGTAAAAAAGATGTATGAAGCAAAAAGTGAGGTAAGGGAGATAAGCATGAGGACTCTTCGGAGAGTATGTATGAAGAGGCTAATGACAGTGGACGAGGCGGAAGATGTATGCAGAGACCGCAGCGTTTAGTGTTCCGTTCTCTCCGACTTCCCACCTAGACTGTAGAGTGAAGCTATATATGTATGGAATTTAAAGTAAATTCTACTTATTTATATTACTAAACTAGCAAAGAGTAGAGTTTATATAATATATAAACAAAAGGTAGGTATTACTTACAGATTCCATCAATAAATCTCCGAAGAAGCACAGTAAATATATTTGTAACAAGCATGCATTTAAAAATACAATGAATATTACAGTAAACGCGACATTTTTTATGGTCTGTAAAACGATCAATGTAATGTTAATATTTATGTACATATATGTACAAATTTCTTCAAAAAAAGTGTAATTTAAATTCTTCTCTATCCTGAGATAAAAAAAATTTATATAGTAAACCTGTTGTCTTTTAATATATTAGTCTTCATAAAAAAGTATGTAGAGACATAATTTGCCTTCTGACAATTATTTATTAAGAGGAAAGAATTGACTTGAACTTTTGCTTAATTTAATTAAGTAGTAATTTAAACAATCGTTAACTGTGTTATTGACATTATATTAAACTATTTACCACAACGTTGAATCCGGTGAAGCATATCAGTACGGAGCTGGAGACGAAATTGTACAAGGTCGACTTGGAATAAATAAATTCCAAACGTCCTGTCAAACTATACAATGGGAAAATATATATTGTTTTTTATTATTTCAAAATAAAAACAAACAATATATTTTCGTGGTACTGTGTGTGGATCGGCGGAACTCAACACCGCGACGCTTACCAGAGCGGGAAAACTAAAATTATTTATATATAATCTCAATTAAACTCTCTCTCGATTGGGGATCAAATTTATTTAAAATAGATTTTAAATATAAACAATTTTTTATATTTGCATTGAACTCCTATTTGTGATTTAAGTATAATTAATAACAACGTTATTTTATTAAAACTTACCGTATCAGTTCTTGGTGCCATTTAACCAAATTTCCAATTTTTTCTTGAAATAATCTTAACTCAGGCTCCGTTAGCGTTTTATCAGATGTGACGATATTTTTTATATCGTACTGAAGAAAACGGAACTGAATACGTAGATACATACAGCAAATGTAGAGTAGATAGTCGGCTACAGTAGTGTTTACGATAACAACGACCACTAGATTAAATATTATTTAATTATTTATAGATTAATGTCACAATATAAATAACAGTAAAATGCAAATAATGGAAAGAGGTATTTTAAAAAAACATAAATTTTGAACTGCAGCAGTAGTCGAACCCGCGCCCTCGTGCGAACCGTGCAAGAGGACGCGGGTTTAAATCCCGCTTCGTTCAAATTTTTATATGTTTTCTTTAAGTATTTTTCTATCCTTGGTGTGGATTACACTTTAAAAATCATCAAAATATAGTAAAGGTAGTACATACCCGAGGAGAACTGGGTGATATAAGCAATAGGCCAATATTTTATGTCATAAGAATCGAAAGGATATTTAATTAGCAACGGCAAAACCAGTTCTATTTCATTTGTTCTCACATACTTATAAGCTATAAGTATGAAAGGGCTTATCATAAACGTTAGGAAAAGCATTGCGTTCAATACATTTGCGGTCTTCAGAACCATGTGCAGGAAATTAGTGTCGTCTTTTTTGATATTATCATCGTCTTTTGTTCTCGCATTGTCGAGGAAACGCAATTGGTCGATTAAGTCGCATACATGATCTTCGTAGATTATCATAAATATTGCTTTTATATTGCATAAACAGGCAAATGTTACGCAAGGAGCTATGTAAGTAAGTTCTACAAACGTTTTCCCTGTATGTACGCCGTCTACGAAGCAGTATATAGCGCCTAATAAATCGCTATTGACTGAAATAAAATTAAATATATATACGGCACGGACTTTAAATTTTTCCTTTGTACTTAACTTTTTGCTTTGATAAGTAACTCCGCTGGATGTAAATATAAATTTCATTTTGTCTAACGATTTATCTAAATAAGACATGATGTATTTTCGATGTGTTCGTCACATATAAAATGTTATTTTTCTACGCTAAAAGTATTAGAACACTTATATTTATATGTTAAACATATATAATTAAAGAATGACGTACCTACTTATTAGCATTTACGTGTAATATAATATTTATGTTAAAGAATGCTTATTATATGTTTTTTACTTGTACGTAAGTCAAATAGTCATTTATTGTAATTCATAACATTAAACTTAAAGTAAGAACGGAAACTATATTGGCTACATCCTTTGACTCCTCTCGGGCAAGTTTATATAAAAAGGCGCGTATTAAAATTTCGTTAAGGCTACAAGTGTTTTATTTTTATGATATTTAATTTTATAAAATTTGAATGCAATCAGGATTTAAGCCCCGTGCCCTCTTGTGAACCGTGCAAGCCACTGAGCCATGCTTTATACAAAATTTTCATGTTTTCTTTAAGTGTTCCTGTAAGTGACAAATATAAGAAATGCAACTTCTTACTTGTAAAACATTGAAGGTGGGGGGAACGTGTGTGAAACATTCTATTCTGTTTATTACAATTTTCGTGAAACCCCTTTTGAGAAGCGGCACTCAAAGCCGCGTTTTGTCTACCAGAGTAATAAAAATAGTTTATAGTATATTTATAGTAATTTCCCTTGTGAGATTCGAACTTGTAACCACATCGTTAAACTATTAATGATTGCATATGTTGCATATTTGGTTTTCATTAAAATGACAACGAACTTTTGTTAAGAAATCCCAGTGGTCTTTCATTTTGTAACATTTAACATTTCCTCAGCAACTTTTAGTTCAACATTTAAAAGTAAATTTAAAGCTTTTATTTTTAATCGAAATACTTTTTTAATATTCTTTACATAATTAATTATAATAGAAACGTACTTTATTATAATATAACAAAATGACGCTTTCTTTTTATTATCTATTAATGTTAATTACCATTCAGCATACTGTATAATAATTATGTATGTATATATGTATGTGCGTATGTATGTATATATGTATATGCGTATGTATGTATGTATGTATGTAGGTATTAATCTTTAATATATATTTTTTGTATTTTAGGATAATTTCTGTAATATGTTTTTTCATTATACGTTATACGTACTTTAATAACGTTACTGTATAGCAATGTTGAGATTGTCGTGGCGAGGCGTAATTGTACCTGCAACACACGAGCTAGAAGTAAAGGAAGATGTGCCCTAAGTTTATATTCTCCCTGTCTTCGTTTAACTTATAGAAATAAGTACCAGTAGAATTAAAGTATTGACAATTTAATACTAATTTAATGATTGTAGACAAGTATTTAGAATGTAGTAGATTGTATATAAGCTATTAAGAATTAGCTGTGAAATACATATATCCAAGCCTCTAGTTGTCGGATAATGCTGATCATGCTAAGATACTTTTGTTAAGGCATTATTTCTATATAATTTATAATTTATATATAAGAAATTACGTTTTTCACATATATACGAGTATGTCATAGGCTATAATATGTCAAGTTATAATTAGAAAGTATTTTGTTAAAATCCGTTCAGTAGTTTTTAAGTGTATGTTGTGTAAACAATTTTTAATTTGTATACATAATAATAATAATATTTTTGATGATCATATCATATGAATTATAAATGAATATAATTTAACTTTTAAAGGTAATTTTAAAACTGGAGGACTACGTGCGAAGTAGTAAGCAAGCGGAGTCGCTACAATTGTTACCCTCGCTGCTTTCTACTGCGCAGCGGCAACAAAGGGAGGCGACGCTGTTGGGTCAGGTCTTGGAGAAGCTTACTGTGGAGTTGGGCGTTATAGACGTGAGATATAATTAATTTTATACTGTATCCTAAGGCGTAGGGGACACCGTGATCAAGAAGAAGAAGTATCCTAACACTTGAAGTCGTCAAATAAAAGCATATCATTAGTAATAAAACAGTGATTTCAGTTATAAGTCTTTAGTTATGTACTATTAATATTAAGAAATCCATTTAAAAAGCAAAGCAAATTTTTATTACAAACAAACATATATACAGAAAAAAAGAAAGAAATCACGCAGCACTAAACGCTACGCTACATGCATTCTGTCGTTTACTCGTCTCTTTCAAATACCAGAACCCTTGTCTTACTTACATTAATTTAAAATTTTAATAATTTTTATATACTCTATATACTATTTTAATCATTTTTTAATACTTTATAGGAAGATGAAACATCATCCGCAGAAGAAACGACCAACTTCCCAACTATCGACTCGCGCTCCGGACACTCAGTGCTCAGTCACGTGTGTCTGCACTTGAGTAATAGGTTCAAATGCGCTGAACATCTGCTCCATAGAGCCCGGGACTTGTCCAACGCGCTGCTGAATGCCGTGCATGTCCATCAACAACGCATCGATAAAGGTCAGTGTGTGTGTGGAGTGTGTTTATATACAGAAATATAGAGAATTCTCATTCAAAAATTTTAGAGATTTGAGCATAGACTTGTTTCAATGTATTTTCTTAATATATGAATCCTACAAACGAGAGAAGTTATTGATTTACTTTGGTATCAAAATATTTGTAAGATGCTCAGTATAAGAAATGTGCAAATGCATTTTTAATCATATTAACTTTAAACATACAGCCAGCCGGCTTAAGAATCGCATTAGACAGACGATGAACATAATTTTATATATTATTAATATACGATATTTAATATGAAAGTATCACAATTAAACCAACCAATCAATCGACCAACAAACCAATGAAATAATTAGCAAATTGATCAATCAACCAATCAATCGTTTAATTAAGAAATAACACTTATTTGTGACAGAATTAAGGGAGCTATACAAATCGATAATAATCGAGCTGTGCCAGCTGAGCTCGTGGACGGCGCGCGCGGCGGCGCTGCGCTGCAGCGTGGGCGCCGGCAGCGAGCGCGTGCTGGCCGTGTGCGTGCGCCTCTACGCCGCGCTCGGCGCGCTCGCCAAGCAGATCGAACCCGCTACTGCCGTGCTCTTGAGGTATTCAGTGGTGATTATGTCTTCACGCTTTATCCCGCATATAGCATGGTAGGCAGAATGAACTGCAGAAACCATAGGAAACCTAGTGTTGAGACACTCGGTTGCTGTGTCCCCGCTTTCCGCCTTTTTCGAGGTAATTCGATGTGTTGTGTGGCAGAACTCAACGCCACACTTTGCCTAGTTTCCAGAGCGAAGTAAATGGAAATAGAAAATTCCATCATAAGGGGTCATGGGAATCGAACCCACAAGTGATAATTAGATGATATCATTATTATAGAATACTTCTCTTTCGATTTTTTTACAGATTATTAATTTTGTAAGTATTATCATTTGTGTTTTGAGTTAAAATATATTTTGATTCTACATCTAATAGACAGATATTTGTTGGGAGACTTTAAGTCTGCATTTGAGATACAAATCACTTTAATTTCATCGTAATTATTGAAAGTTGGAATGTACGAACTATTTTTCATGTGTGCGTGTGAAGCTTAGATTATTCACTGGGAATAACTTAAATCTACATCAATGAAAAAACTTTATCATTCAACAACCCCAATAATGTCCCGAAAATTGCAATACTTCTGACAATTGAATGGCTCATCTAGTCATAAAATCCAGTACTTGCATGCCATGGATATTGGTTCTGATTGTTGTGTCAATATGTGTTACTAATTCCTCCATTCCTAAAGATCAAGTCAAGACCAAAAATTCTGCCTTCCTAGAAATAAAGAAAGGGTATATTTTAGTACTATATCACCTACAAGCATATAAATATTATCAACCTGTTAACCTCAAAAGACTAAATTGTACGAAGAACGGCAGTCAAATTTTTTAAATTTTTTTTTTCAATTTAGTTTCTCGCATTTTAGCATATACTAAACGAGCATAACCAAAACTCTCTGTTCTCCTCCTTCAGCCGTGTTTGATACATTAGAAGTCAAGTGGCTGAGCTCAACGAGGCACTTAGACTCACACTTCTTTTTAGAGCAACAATTACTTATTGTTTATTTTATTGTTACAGATTGGATAGGCTGCTAAAGTTCACAGGCAAAAAGCTATCTGCGGTTATCGATAGCCTAATCACGTATATGGAATCCTCACAAGACCAGCAGAAAGCCAGTAAAGTGCTGCGCGACACCAAGCTGATACCCCGACTGGTGCTTGAAGCTGAACAGTTCAGTAAACACGTATTGTTACTGGGAAGTAAAGCTAAGGTAAGAGACGCCAGGACGGTCTGTTAATTTTACTATTTTTAATTTCTCTCATATAATAAATCTTATTATATATTTTTGTTTTATTTAAAAATATTTTATAAATATATTTTCATTATCCTGTTTTAGATTAATTACAAACAATATCTGTCTATTGGCACGGCGAGGGACTTTAAGATAAAAGCACCGGTTCTAGAAGAATTCCTCAATAATAGGGATGGAACTGATCATGAGAGTGGAGACGAAGACGCTGAGGAGGCTAGAGGCAACGAGGAAAGAAATAATGATAATGGTAAGGCTTATTATTTAAATACAAGTGTTACAGATTATGTTCACTCTGAAGCATTATTCTTGTTTTTCTGTCACGAAAAGATAAAATGATTTTAGTTCCGTCATACAAAACACAATGTGTCGACTTCAGATGGACAGAATGTTTTGACACTATGCTCTCAATGTGTTATATATTTACATACAGCACAAAGGAAACAAATGTATAAAAATATACAATTAGTATATAGTATTTTTAAATTAATTTAATTATTTGTCCATATTTTAATTACTTTTGAATATAAATACAAGTTATTTTATATTTTAACAGATGACAACATAAACGACGCTGCTACAGAGATATTATCACCAGTGATAAGTGACCGAGAGCAAGATGACAGTGATGATGAACCTCCCATTATTATCAAGAGAAAACGACGTTCTTAAAGAAAACTATAATATACTAAGATGTTATATAGAATAGCATTAGAAAAGAAACTTCCCAGCATTCTATCGCTTTGTAGGAAGAGGTGCGACACAGGATCCTAAAATTGCAAAGCTTGCTGCCACCAATACTAATAGTACATAGTATATTGGTATTAGATTAATGGCATTTAAAATTTAATATAACGTACGTGTGCCTTATTATTAAAACGTTTGTGATAATTTAAGGTTTTAATTTTAACGATTGATAATTTTTACTCAATTAAATAAGTAATTAAAATAATAAACTATACAATTTATTTTTGTAATTAATGTAATAAATATTATTTCGTATAATTCTTTTACTGGCTCTAAAACTTATAGTAAAAAAAAAACAAGTACAAAAAAACAATTTATTAAAAAAGCATCAAAAATACATTTAAAAAATAAAATAAATATAAACAGTGCAAATATGATCAGATTACAATATCTAGTTAGTTACAAGCGGGGCCGCAGCACGACGCGCACACGCCGCCTATGCAGCCGCCAATGCAGCCGTGGCCGCACGAGTAGTACGAACCGGCTACCCCACCGCGGCTCCTGAACAAAAAAACGATTTTTTTTATTTTATTTCCTTCGCTATGGTAATTAGGCAAAAGCGCGGCGTTGAGCTCCGTCACTTTATACTCAATGCCTCGGAAAAAGGCGGAAAGAAGGGTATGGAGTGTCTTAACATTAGGTTCCTGTGGTTTTTGCAGTTCCCTCTACCTACCCTGCTATGTGCGGGAAAAAAGACAAAAAAAACGTTTATATTGTACTATGGTGTACTATTATCCCACATTGAATAAAGAAATACTTGATCAGTAAGTAGCGTTTTTTTTTAAAATCTAAAATAAAAGAAAAAATGTAGTAAAAATCTCCCCATAAAGATGAGATACAAATAGGTTGCAACAAACTTATTAGAAAGACCAAGCTGTACCGTAGCTAAGAATGTATGTCTCAGTGGGTAGTGGTACTAGACGGTATACAGAAGACATGGGCTCGAATCCTGACATGTTCAAATATACATCGCTTACATTTAGATTTCTCTATTATTTATTTATGTAAGTAATTGTTGGCATTACGGATGGTATTAAGTAGAAACTATTAATTTTATTTAATTATAGAGCACACCACTTTCTTCATAATTATTGCAAGATGCAAATTATCTTTCTTTTTTATATATCTACATATTACTTAGACATTTGTTAAATTCTTACACAAAGAAGAATTGCTGTGTAGTCTTCTAGCATTATAGTATATGACATACAATACGTTTGAAACAAGAAACAAATAATGAGTTATTTGTACCACAAATTAATTTTCGTCCATTGTTAATTAATATAAAAAGTATATTACAAATTAATGATTAAATTAAGAATCACTTTCTTTTCACTTTAAGCATTTTAGTTGCGTTCGTTCTAATCGGATTTTCTAACATAAATTGGAAGGAAAGTCGTCGTAGTCGCCATCTGAATGGCACTGAAGAACCGATACAAGTATCCAGAAACCACGAAGGAACGCATCAAGGCGTATCTAAATTTTCAAACACCAAGTAAGATAGAGAAACAGTTTAAACATTCTTATGTACCAATTTATCCACGTGGACGTGGCGGACCTTAATAGGATAATTTTGTCCGTTTTATAACTTTAAAAAGAACAAATTCACGCCTGTTTGGTTCCACCATTCAACTTCTCTAAAATAATCGAAATGTTTTTATAGAATTAATTACTTTAGCCAATATTTTCTACCTATTTTAAAGTGAAATGTGTGTTACTAACCCGTGTATACAACCGGGTGGTCCACAAAACGACTGGCAGTAACCGCCCACAGAGTGCACGCAACATGGACCCGTGCAACAGTCCATACGATTAGAAACAGGTCCACACGGGCCTGCATTTGGTCCTTGACATCCTAGGCAGCAATTTCTAACAGGCATTGTAATAACATAAATGGGAGCTAAAGAAAAAGTTTAAAATATACTATTTTTTTGTATTTTTTCAAAAAATGTCCTTTTGTGAGATGATTTTTGTATGATGTAAGAAGATTTTGTTTTTTTTTTCTTTTTTATTCTATGTGCTATTAATAATAATGCAAACTAAAAAGTTTTAACATTTATATGAATTTGTTGATCTTCAAGTTTTGTCAGCATTTTAAAACGTAACTTACCTTAAGAAACCAATTCTTTTAAATCTTTTGAAATGATCGTTTACTGATTCGTCTCTTTAAAGAGACATTGAGATTAGTATACGATACTACACCACATTTTCCCAGACCAATAAATGAATAATATTATACATATATGAAGATCCTTGAGTAAAATTTCTATTTACGTTTCTAAGTGGAAATAAGAACGTTACCTTTATTTTTTATATGTTTTATATTTATATTTTATACATTTTAAATCATAACAATAAAAATATACAATGATAGCAGGCAGCATAAAAAAAGAAGAATAAAAAAAATCTTATGTCAATAAGAAATCTGACAGCTCATTTTTATTTCTTATACATAAATCATATATTTGTTACTTCTTTTACATATAACACAAAAGCATATACCCTAAAAAAATAAAAAAATATAAGTCAATAAAAAATCCGAATAAAGATGCCTTGTCCTACGTGCGGTGTGCCTTGCTGCGGTCAAGTAGCTGGCTGTGACTATCCAGGCCAGTTCTGTGGGCCATGCTACGGCCAAGTATGCGTGGGACCATGTGGAAGACCATTTGGGACGTATAGCTGGAGGTTCCGATCCGGTTGCTGTAATTGATAGTAAAATTTGAAATATTATATAAATTTTAAACCGTGTGGATTTCTTTTTTGTGCAAAGTGATTGTGTTTATTTTATTCAAGCATTTTCTAAATAAAGTGATCTCTTTTAATATATTTATTTAATTCAATTTTATTATCTAAAACCTACATTGAAAACCCTTTATAATTATTATTCATCACTAGTAATGTCTTCATAACATTGAATTTAAATTAGATTTTTAATTTTCGCCAAGACCAGGAGAGCACCAAGGAAGGATTGCTACCTCATTAAATTTCTTATCACATCACCCCGAAGCATGTTTTATTTTAAAGCATGAAGATTTCAAATGATATGCTAACGATAATTATTGATAGTGTAGGAAACGAGACGGTGATGCTGCAATATTAAATGAGCATCGATTTTTCAGCTTCACGCTTTATCCCGCATTTTACAGGGTAGACAGAGGGAACTGCAGGAACCATATGAACCTAGTGTTAAAACACTCCGTTGCTTACGTTTCTGCTTTCTCCGTCCCCGCTTTCCGCTTAATAGACAGTTAAATGTGATAAAACATGTTAATGTTCGTTTGGACGTAGTTGAATCTTATTTTAGTACAAATAAAAATTTAGTGTATATAGTCTAACAAAGGGAATGCATCTTAATGTTTGTACCTAGAATATGCTTTAGTGCATTAAAATGAGAAAACTTAAGTGTACACAAAGGTGGACTTCGCCCCATAAAGAGACCTGTCCTAAGGTACCTGCGGTGATGGATGAGTTATAAAGCAGCGGCATATAGAAGAATCTCACTAACACCAAATTATTATAATTTAATACCCGATATTGATATACCAAATTCTAATATACAGTATAGTACCTACACAAGAAAATAAAGTAATTTTTGAAATCAGTATATTTTAATTTGTATAAATAATTTATTACACTGTCGAGCCATTATTATAAACAATCACAAAAATTCAACATTAAGATCTTCCCGCATTCGTTGACGAAGCACAAAAAGCACGTCGATCACGAGCGTAACGATTCAACCTTCAGGCTTGTCTTAACAACAAGAGGGGTAGCAGGGTCCACAAGGTCCGCACGGTCCACAGCATGGGCCACATGGAGGGCATGGGCCGCAGGGTCCACAGCATGGCCTGCAGAAGGATGGGCATGGACTACATGGCGACGCGCAGGGTGGGCAACATGGGCCGCAGGGTGGGCACGGTCCGCAGGGACCGCATCCGGGAAAGCATGGACCGCATGGGCTGCAGCACGACATTATTCTTTCTTTATTAATAACACGTCTCGCACTTGATAATACAACAGTTGGTGATCCAACTTGTGTTTTTTACTTTATATTATTATTAAATATCACTTGGTAAAATTTAGAAATGATTCAAAAGTATATTTTTTTATTTTTATAATACGTGCATTCTATAGGAAGGAATGTGTAATAATGAATCTTGTAAAAATTTTGGTAATAATGTCAACTTTGGATTTTCTAAATTCAAACAAATTTGTTTTTTAGTAATTCTTCTTTTAAATATTTTTAAATATATGTATGTACTATCAGAAGCATCAATAAGGTTACATCTAAAAAGAAATTTTGTTCGTACAATAGGAGAAATTAAATATGAAATAAAACCTTATCGATATTATTAACAAAATTAATGTGAATACAAATTTAAAAGCAGGTATTATTTGATTTTTGATCTATGCTTGCTACTTCGAATCCCTCTATAGCTGTGTCCAACTAGATAGTTTATGTTTTTAATTATATTTTATTCTTCAAAGCCTAATTTTTTGTAACATGTACAATTAAAAAATGTAATTGTTAAGGATATGTAAAGAAAACAAAATTCCTTATTGATTGATTGCTTTGTAGTCTGTCTATCAAGAACAGTAGTCTCTTTTTGTTAGCACGTGGAAGTGGTTCTAAAGAGCTAAGAAATAGTAAAACTTCTAAGGAAATGTAACCAAAATTTTATAAAACATGCCGTAGTCATTTATTTGTGCTTGCGTCAAATATTTTGGCCGTCGTGGCGCAGAGGCGCAACGTGTGCCTGTAATGCGGCTAACGCGACGGTTTCTGGGTTCGATCCCCAGTCGGGGAAGATGGATTTTTCTATTTCCATTTTCTTCGCTCTGGCAACTAAGGCAAAGCACGGCGTTGAGTTCCGCCACTCAACATGCAATACCTCGAAAAAGGCGGAAAGCGGGGACGGAGAAAGCAGGGACTAAGCAACGGAGTGTCTTAACACTATGTTCCCACAGTCCCTGCAGTTCCCTCTGCCTACCCTGCCATGTGCGGGATAAAGCGTGAAGCTATAAAAAAAATATTTTGTGATATTTTCTATGCTATTAAAATCCATGGGTTATGGTAGTATATACTTATATTTTTACATACTATTAACTGGCTGTTAACCTGGAATTTTAGATAATTTAGAGATAAATAAATATCTGAAAAATAAAAATATATGAAATGTTCAACTCTTGTACTATCGTTAAGTGAAACTTTAAGTTTCATTTAATTTGTTATTAAATTAAATTGGATTATATTTAAATGGAACCTTGATGTGCAAATATGACTTGCACTAGACCAATTTTTTTTATTTATAAAATAAATGTTACACTGTAAAATTAAAGAACAGTACTTATAATAAAAAAATACCACTTAAACGTTGAAGAAAGGTAGAAAGGCGAATTTATATCTTCAAGTGTTTGTCTGTGGGTTTGATTTTTGTGTACCTTTATATCATGGATATCGGAATCTAAGCTTTGACATAATTGTTTAGTAAGGGCAAGGCCTTCTTGAGACGAATTTTGTAGATGATGAAGAATAACGTGAAGTAGAAGAATGATACCTTATCAATATGAGCATTTAGAAATAAATGAAATAAATGTTATTGTTATATTTTTAACTTTTATATATAAATAAAAAAGAAAAACTAAGTATATTTAAACTAAATATACTCGTATGTTGTATATACAAGCAATACGTGATACAATTGCAGTCTTTTGTGTATTGCATAAAAATTCTAAATGTAAATCTACCGTCCCTTTTGCTTAACTAACTTTGACTTGTATACTTGTTTTTGTGTAAATAAGTACACAAGTGCAAGTGTTTGGATCTATTTTAAACATGCATTCCTGTATTATGCAATAATTTCTCTTTTTTACCGTACATTCACATTTGTGTGTTCTCCATTTAACGTGATATCGGTGAAGTGAATTTTGCTCAACTGGCACGCTCGGAATGCCAGAAATAAAGAGAAAAGGAGGAAGTGGATAGAACTGTTTGACTGTCGGTGAATATAACTTTTACAATCAAATTTGAGTGAGTAGAAGATAGCACCTGGAGATAGTATTTTATATTACAATACTGTTACTTAAATAAATATGAAATTTTAAAATCTGAAATTAGCTATTAGCTAAGTTAGAAGAGTTAGCTTGAAGGCAGCCTTACACAATTGGCGATATTAATGGTTCCGAAAATATGTAGTAATATTTTAAAAACTCATGTCATATATTCATACCTTTAAGCTGTGAGAATGGTTGATATTGATGATGTTGTCATCTCATATCACATCGTACAACATAGATAGAAGGAAAAGGGCAGACAGTGAAGACGTTAATGTGTTAATGACAAGTATAAGTCTTGTGAAGAGGTTTCTGAAACCTTAACTTTGATCACGTCAAGTTCCTTGCACTGCCTCCGAGATCCTCACTTCGCGGTTCCACTTGTGGTAAATACTATCTATATGTATTGTTTTTAATGTTGCTTAATTTTTTGTGAGCAATTACTCATACTTAATATTGGATTAACATCCAATAAGTAACTACATGTATAATTCTCTAAATTCTTCACAATCCATTACCGTCAAGAGAGAAATGTGTTATTAAATTATGTCAAGTAAGAAAATAAGCCCAAAAAGAAATTTGTGCAGCTTGAGGATTATTTCACTGATACTTACACACTCACAACTTAACAATAAAATATAATTTAATTTTTGAATTTTACTATTTATTCATTAGTTATAGCGACAATTTATAAAAAGAAAGAGAAAAAGAGTTAAAATGAATCATTTGTTACACTTCTGATGTAAAAATAAAAGTCTGTTGAATGAACTAGAATGTGGGTTCACCCTTATTACCCCCTTATCACCCTTATTAAGTACCAAGTTAAATGATTTCATTATCTGACACAACCTTTTTGTTTGGTGAAAACTATAATATATTGAAGAAAATATAATTGATAATTACTCTATTAAAATTTTATATGACATGTAAATCTACAACAAGTATTTAATAAAACTATATAAATATTAAAGAAATAACTTTAATTCTTATTTTCGTAAAACACGAATAGATGATGAGTTATGTTCGAAATGAACCGTTGCACTTTATTTAAGGTTTACTGGACGCGACGCCGTGGTTTAAATGTCGTAATAACAAGTATAATAAGAGATTGTATTCAGACGTGGCATTTTGTACCATTTTTAAAGTGACTTCCAACTCGTCTTGTCGCGCGTCCCAGCTCCGGACAACTTCCAAACGTTGGTTTAAATCTTGATTAAGCTGAAAAATATATACTTAGGTTCTATTTAATAAATCAACATGTCTTAGTGTTACTTAATTTTAGTTAAAAAAAATTGATTTCCACCTATTTTCGTAATTAACTACAAAATAGAATATATAATATACAATTTCTATAAATTCTATAATAATTATTTTTATTTAAGGTGATGGGTTACCTTCATAATCCGCCGTTCTAAAAGTTTCCTTTGAATCCAACACCAAATATAAACTATAATAGCTAGCAATACTAATGATCCAGTCAGGAATAAATCTAAAGGAGGGATATCAACTGGCACCCAGGTTTGGGTGACGTTTTTCAATATAACCGGCTCTTCTTGAACCAGAGGATCTGGCACATAATACTGAGGTACCAAAAGTAATGTTACCAACGCCACCAATCCCACTAGTCCGTTAGTGCAGCCGCTTAGCGGCATTAAATTTTGATGATAAGTTACTTTTTAATTGCATAAATTATAGAAAAAATAGTAAAGTCATGTTAAAATAAAAAAGAAAATATATGTTTACACTGAAAAGCTTTGACAAGTTATTTTTTAAATCTTCGACGTTTTCAACTGGCCAGAAGATGATTTATAGACTAAGTACTCACTAATAGACAATATTTCTTGGTGTAAGTAATTCATGCGATGCAAGTATATAATGTATTGGTTATATTTTACTATTATTTTTATTCTTTAATACGAATTTTATTTTCTTATAATTTATTTTATTAAAAATTTATATAGTTATTACAAAGATTGTTTATACTTAAAGCTGTATATAGAATAGAAAATTGAAAATATGTAAAAATTTATTTATTTGACAGTGAATATTTCGATAGCACAAAACCAAATTTTATTTAACTAAATATATCTTTGTTAATTTGTAGGCCAATCGCGCCTATATGTAAATAGGTGTTTTTTTTTTATGGAAATAGCATAATGTCATTTGTTTACATGCAAAATCTTTTACTTAAATTAGCTTGCTAGTAATCGATATAATTTTAACAATGAATTAATATATATTATCGATATAATATCGATAATATATATTATTAATACAAAATTTTGCAAATGTTTTAATGTAAGTACCAACAGATGGCGTTCTACATTAAGCAACAAAACACGTTCCGAATTAATACGTTTCTATTCATCGCTAGATGTCACTAGTACCAATAAATCAAATAATTTGTAATTTTATTTTTAAATTTTTTTTTTAATATTATTTTTTATATCATTACATTATTTCAACCTTACGATTATACAGTTACTCTCCTTTACAATACCCTATATCATCCTGTCACTCTGCCGTACTTCAAAGAACGATTTAAGTTTTTGGGGTCGAGCACCCTTCACTCCCAGCATCTCCGTTCACGCAACAACAATCTCTTTTACCATCAAAACTGTAAAACTCTGGAATGCGTCGCCGGAGGAAATTAGAAAATCTCAGACGATAGAAATATTCAAACGTCGGCTTAATAAGTAGATATTATCTTACACAGTAGTCTTCTGTATGTATGCATTTTATTTATATGTGTGTTGTATGCGTGTATATTTGTATGTATTTATGTATGTATGCATGTATGTATGTATGCATGTATGTATGTATGTATGTATGTATCTATGTAAATGATTGCTGCTCTAAATGGTTGCCTGTACCCTACACACTACACACACTTGTAGTAATAAGGCCGCCGTTGTACATATGATACCTATACTTGTAAATTTTCTTTTACTTTCATATGTTTTATGTGCAATAAAGAATTATTATTATTACATCTGTTCTAAGTTCCGTAGAACTGCTCGAGATATAGATATAGCTATATATGTTTATGAGAGTCTTTAGGACCTAAAACTGTTAGTCGTCGCTGCTGCTGTTAGCGTAGCGACATTAGTTTTACAGAAAAAAGTCTTATTTATTACTCTCGTCGTCATTTTATGGTTATTTTTTTGGACAACAATGCAATTTCACTTATTAAAACCCTTATAGCTTTCATTATATTAGCGAAAGCGAAATGCAGTACAATATTAGTATAATTTACAATGAGCCAACAGTCTATTTCATTTTCATTTTTTGAAATTTTCTTTACAATATCAATACGGATGTTAGATACATCTATATATCCCTATATATCCCCTATTTTCAAACTATAACATTATCTAAAATAATAATTTCGCAAATATTCTGTAATAAACAACCTATATAAAGCTCCTAACGTATTAACGTAAATACATACGTAAGTACAATTAGTTAATATCCTGTGTTTCACGTTATAACGTTGCGAGGCTCGTGACAAGTGACGGGTGACGGGTGGCAGCTGCATATTCCATCGTTTGTTCGTTACGTGGAAATAGGGGAAGCTGGGGGCATAATGAATGTTAACGGAATTTCGTACTTCAATTCTAATGGGGGAAAATACTCGCTATGCTTTAATAGGTACTATGAATATATATGTACGTTATTTTGGTTGGAATCTAGTTGTAGCTTAGCTGCTTGTTTTTTCATGTACCTATGTATTTGTAGACTAACAAAATTTTATTTTATTTTTTTAATAGTTTATTGAAGACTTTTTTTGTTATTTATTATCAAATAATATACTTTGGTTGTCCGCGCCTTTATACTTTTTTTAATAAGCTCGTGAAGGAAAAATCACTGAGAGGCAAAAATCATTAAAAGTGGTGAGCCACGACTTGAAATATTTCTAATAGTAAGTAGAAGCATTTCTAACCGCTGGTACAGTGTATTGAAATGATTACGATTTTGTAATAAGCCTTTAACCTTTCTGAAGGAATGGACACCTAACGCAAAAACATTTCGATTTACTAATTCATTCAGACAAACTTTACGTACTACTAACTTAAGCTCCATAATATTAGTATTGAGTACAAATTTTCTTATTATAATATCTAAATATTAGAATATGATGCAATCCAAAATAATAACAACACTTGTAAAAAAAGATATAGGCAACAAAGAACACATTTAAGTAAAAATATTACATTAACTTCATGGTAACATTAATCTTAATACTTTTAATCGTTTTACACCACAAACACATAAAAGTTTTATTTCTATAAATGATGAGAATTTAAATAGAATTTTATTTATAAATGTGGAGCTTCCGGGAAACTGTTTGCTTTAACACAGTCGGAAGATAAGAGGACCTAGCGCATAAATATGAATATTTTTGCAAGCATTAACGGGAAAAGTAATTTTTAAATGTATCACTTAAAGCTAAAGTGTTAATTGCAGAAAACTCTCATCTATTTTCTATATTTTTTTGCTATTTTACGTTTTTATTACTTAATTAGTTTAAAACGCATTTGTAATTTATATATTTGTAATAAAAACATATCTTATCGCCAACTTTTTTGACCATTATAAACTACTTATGGTTTTCACATTTATAAGCAAATGCTACAAAATGAATTCTGCTAGAGATTGGAGTATCTTAACAATAGGTTATGTCTTCCTACCTCACTTTTTGTGCGTCAAAACTTGAAGCCTTAGAAGTATTGGAGGATAATTTCACCTTGATGAGAATTTGAAATTAATAACAGTCAGGCGCACATGATTAAATAATTATGTGGTTTAAGAACTTTATTAATTCCTCAAAAGAAATACATACATTTTCAAAGAAATACATACATTACACTTACTGAGAAACTATATAAAATAAAACAATTATAAAGGAAGCGTACAGAGATAACAAAGTAAAGATAAAACAAAATATCACACGAAAGAGGGTAGACAGATCTTAAATTGTAAACACAATATGTTTTAATTATTAACTTCATAGATTGAATATACATAAATTATTATAAAATAAATCTTGAATCTTAGGTAAATCTTGAAATTTAGGTACATTTTCCGATGTTTCAATTGGTTAATGTCGTTTGTAATTATTTGTGATTAGCGTTATTTAATTATATGTTTTATCTTATGTGTATCTTCTTAATTTGTAGGAATGTAATATTATGAAGAATTGAACTAAAAAATATATAATAACCTAGTTAATTGTGAAATACCTGATTTAACATATTGTATACATTGTCTTTAAATAGGTATATGAAATTAAACATTTTGAGTTTCTCATATAAAATGGATAAAATATTAGAAAATAGAATATTAGTTGATTTTATAAATATTACACATATACCTACATAAATTTAAAACTGGAAAGACTATAAAAATTAATATATCATTCTCTTGTAACGAATATAAACTTTTTAAAATTGTATGTTTATGTTACTTAGGATTTTCTTTTGTAATGGTATGTAGGCCTATAGGCCTATAGGCCATCGTGGTGCAGTTGAGCAGTGCTTAATAGAATGTGTTTTTGATTCCCTTGCAAATGATGGGGCGTTCATCACTTAATATGTAGTGTAACGAATTCTGGTAGGAAGTGAGTAGACCTGAAACAAGTAATTTTACCGTCGTGGCGCAGAGGCATAAGCGTCTGCCTGTAAACGCGACGGTTTGTGGGTTCGATTCCCACTTGAGGAAGATGGATTTTTCTATTTCCGTTCGCTCTGGAAATTAGGCAAAGTGCGGCGTTGAGTTTCGCCACTCAACACGCAATGCCTCGAAAAAGGCGGAAAGTGGGGACGGAGAAAGCAGGGACTAAGCAACGGAGTGTCTTAACACTAGGTTCACGTAGTTCCTGCAGTTTCCTCTGCCTATTCAGCAAAATGCGGGATAAAGCGTGAAGCTAGAAAAAAAAAGTAATATTCTCTACAATCTAATACGAAATGTTCGTTTGCTACATGTCAAGATCTTTGTTCGTTCGGAAAGAATATTTAGAAAAATAGAAAAGTATGAAATAAATAAAATTTACAAATTACATTTTAAAGTTGATAGCAATTATATTAATTTTTTCATAGCGGTTTCTATTTAACTTCTCGTGATAAAATGAACAACGTGATATGTTGTTACTGGTATTATGATCTCATACTTCGGTATCAGGAAATGCTCGAAGTATTAAAAAAGCGATTAGTGTTTGCGCTTTTTCTAAACAAGTCAGTCTTTATTTTATTTTACTATCTCATATTTAAAAATTCAAGTGCCTGTTATACTATTATTTACTTAATTATTTTCAGTTTTTAGCTTCATGCTTTATCCCGCACATAGCAGGATAGGCAGGAATAGTGGGAACCTAGTGTTAAGACACTCTGTCCCACTTACCGCTTTTCGAGGCTTTGCTTGTTGAGTGGCAGACCTCAAAGCCCCGCTTTCCTACTTTTCAGAGCGAAGAATATTGAACATTGTAGAAAATGATAATTATTATTTTCATGTCTCGAATAGATAAATGTAATTCTGCGTATTGTGTAAATTAATTGCATCTGCGTAATAGAAAACCGAAGAGGATTAAATTTTTATGTGTACCTCACGTTAATGTGTTGTTGTAATATGTTAAATTTGCCTTTTGGAAATTTTGTTGAGGAATATATTTTATTTAAATAAAGCGTAAAGCGAAATAATTAAGTTTAACAAGAAACAGGTCGTCAGGAATACAAGATGCGATTCTGTTTTAAATTTTTTGTTAAGACTTATGCTTGTAAGGTAATCATGAATAGGAAAAATAAAAAAATAAAACATGAGTAACGATATGATAAGGGGTATAATCGAACAAAGAAAGTATAAAAGGGTCAAACTTATGTTGTCACATTTAACAAAATCGTTAAATTTCTCTATAATAATGAATAAAAATATATAATATAATATTTAATTTACCTTGAATAATTTATTAGTCATATGGCTATCCTATTCAAAGATTTTGCGTGAGTCAGTGATGCATCACTACAGTTAATTTATTGTAATCTGTAGGTTGCAGGTAACTTCATTGTGCAAGACGAAGGCGGAAGGTTAGACTAAGAGGCTGCTGGAAATTATTAGTCAATTATAGCAATCGATAAAAGTTTATTTGACATATCTTTAATTTGTAGATTCTTAAACTGACTGAAAACTGTTTGAAACATCCTTTTTTATTATTTCCTGGTATAAAAAATGTCTTCCTACTTTATATATGCTAATAAGTTTTATTAATGCGATAATATATTTACCAATACTTTGAAACTAAATTAATAATATATGAACATATCTTAATTAACTGCAGGAAACGCCAAAAGACACGAGAAAAAGTCGCGGCGGATAAATTTTATGGCATGCTCGGTTTCGCCAGTGCATGCTTAACCTAATAAAGGAGGTACGGAAATAGTGAACGAGCCTCGGCAAATTGTATATTCTGTGAAATGCTCTATACATACGTAACATTAAAACCGATTTAATTTTTTCTCCTACTTCACATGTTAATTTTGCTCCGTGTAATTAATGTTTTTTTATTTACATTTATTACAAGTAACCCTGTTAAGTAACTCACGTTTATGCCATTTTAGTAAGCGTCTTGCCAAACTAGTGGCTTTTTATGTGACCACTTTAGGTGAATGTGTATGGTAATTATTTGTTGCCAGCGCTTAGTTCACGTCTACCTAGTACCTAGAAATCATGTTCTCATTCTTATCTGTGAATGTTGCAACGATAATTGAAACTGTAATTGAAACTAGTGATTTGCATATTCCTGTAATTGCAAATTATGCAAGCGTTTTGTTTTGTTTTTGCTTTTATATGTAGCTATTTATTATGAATAATTAGATTGTATTAGTTGTTATATTAAAACAATGAAATAATACTATTACCATACCGAATTTTTAAGTTTTGACGTAATATTTGTATACAAAAAATCGTTATAAAAGATCAAAAACTGTATAAATATATAAAATCACATATGTAAAAAATATCACAATTTAATACTCAAAGATGCAATTTCTATGTGTATTGCAGTAATTATATAGTACTTAAAAATCTCTTTGAGGAACGTCGTAGCGCATAGGCGCAACGTCTGCCTGTAACGCGACGGTTTCTGGGTTCAATTCCCAGTCGGGGACGATAAATTTTTCTATTTCCATTTTCTTCGCTCTGGAAACTAGTCAAAAGCGCGGCGTTGAGTTCCGCCACTCAAAAAGCAGTGCCTCGAAAAGGCGGAAAGTGAGGACAGAGAAGCAGGGATTAAACAACGGAGTGTCTTAACACTAGGTTCCTATGGTTCGTGCAGTTCCCTCTGCTTACCCTGCCATGTGCGGGATAAAAGCGTGAAGCTAAAAAAAATCTCTCAATCGATGGCGTTTACGACCCTATTTAAAATCACTTATACTGCCATGTAAGAAGAAATCAATTTTTTTTTATCTATTATGATGACAAAGAGATATTATTACCACATGACTGACTGGCTGCTTTAGTTGGCTCGCAATCATATAGAAATTTCTTATAAAAATATCGACGTAGCTTGTTAGAATGCTCGATAGAATGAGGATATCCTGGAGGTACGGATTTGAGTCAGATCTCTCTCTCTCTTTCTCCTTTCTCCTTCTGTCATAATGTCTATTGTCAATTAAATGTAGGTATTTTTTATTTTTTCATATGTGTTTTCATTGTCATACAGTATGTATATGAAGAAACATACAAATCTATTCGAGAATAAGATATAATAATAGTAATAACTCCATAGAAGCGTAAATACAGAGAAAGAGAAAGGCTGTGAGAACAAATTATCTTATAATGGAGAACATTCTAAAGACATTATGATATTAAAAAAAAACATTGAATGTTTCATTATTCACGCACTCGTGTAGGCGCATAGGTAGGTGTGCTTAGATTTTTATCGTGTGGAAACTATATACTAGGTGGAAACTGGAAACTATTATGAATATATATATATATATATATATATATATATATATATATATATATATATATATATATATATATATATATATATATATATATATATATATATATATATATATATATATATATATATATATATATATATATATATATATATATATATATATATATATATATATATATATATATATATATATATATATATATATAAAACGAACTAAAGTATTACAAGAGAACCTAAGCCAATAAATTTACATGGAAAGATTTACTCGTACTTGAAACAACTAAAATTTACATTTCGAAACATGTTTCAAATAGAATGGCAATTGGAAATTGTGCAAAAGTATCGATGCCATTATAAAATTCCACGAACTGCACGTTCCCGGTAAGCCTAGTTAGAAACACTGCGGAGGATAACTTCTAAGAAATATTGTTTTAATAACAACTCTCCTAATGATTCGGTGTAAATTGCATTAAAGCTCACCAAGAGGACATTTAAAGCTTAAGTTGTATACTTCGCAGTTTATCAAGTTTTATAATTTTCCAAGAATATGATCTCGTGTATATTGGTTATGCAAATAAATTATATCTATTT
>JAZFAU010000084.1:1205000-1392500 GCA_037178615.1 Dione vanillae
GTCAGTTCTGCGTTTTCTACCTAAAATAAAGATATATATATATATATTTTAGTAAAATGATTTCCATATTTATTAAAAATTCTTAAAGATAACATGTGAAAATATGAAAGCAGCGGGATTCGCTGCGTTAAGTTTTTTAAGTTAAAAACAAATCAGTATTATCTTTTTTATATATCTCTCTTTTTTATATATTGTGATATATTATTTGTAAATCAAAACTAATTGCAACCTACGTTTTACCAATTAGGTAAAGTTACCAAGTAAACGAAAAACTGTTTATTTTTAAATTCCAAAAGCTAATGTTATTACAACTGCATTATATTCAGAAAAAACCAATTCAAAACTATTTTAAACATTATTTTCATCCTACTCCCACTTGCACAGGTTAAGCTAACATCGTTATAACAATATGCAATAATATTTCAAATACATTAATTCAATATTTACTTATTAATAAAAGATATTTTAAATGGCAACCATTAGCTTTCCAACATATAAGTTTATCCCTTGTCTGCACCAGTAACAATTACAAATGTTCGTTAATGAACCCGGGTGCAGGTGCGCTAGATAAATGACTGCGAGCGCCGCCCTAACCGTGTATAGGTAGACTACGTACTACATGATATTCACAAACTGCGACACTGCTATGTTACTCGAAGTATTGTTTTGAATAAGATGATTTTTTCACAAAGAAAATTAAAGCCGTTGTAGCTTAGGAAAATGTCTAACCAAAAGCCCCTAGGTTCGATTATTGTTCAAGGATCTATCAATCAATCTTTAGTATATGTAATAGATAGATAATCAAACTCAATCATAACACTTGTGTAATTCGCTTATCATAGCCTTAGTTCTAAGTAATATTAAATATAAAAAAAAATGTAAAGATTATTATAGATGTTCATTATGATAAATATTAATTCTATGTATTAATATAATCAATATTTGTAATAAGAACATATAGTGTAAGTTAAAAAAGGGTACGGACCAAGTGTCTGTAGAGCTAATTATTTTGAAAAAGCACCAGGCTACATTCTTATAAAAATGTCCGCATATTTTTAATAACATTTGAGAAAAATCTTATACATTTAGTTAACCCATTCGCAACCACTTTGCGTTCTTAACTTTAATAAAATAATTTTAAATAGTGTTACGTAACGTTTATATATATTAAGACTGTACGAAGCAGATATTATAAGGTATATGATATGTGTCAGCAAAAGCAATGCATAATATTAACATATGTTACTACACGACGTATAGAAAATGATGGTTATTTAACTCAACTGTAGAAGTAAAGTAATGATTCCGTCAAATGGATTCAAGTAAAATTACTTGCAACTGCTCTATTCTTGAACATGGAGTTGGTATTATTCAAATTTATTCAACGGCTACCGAGAAATAGGTGTATGTACGGCAAATAACAGATGTGAATTTAAATAAGTTTTATTTCCAACAAATAAGGTCTATATTTCTATGAAAATTGGTCTTCTAAGATGGCATATAACAAACATACACACAAATTGACTAATATCGTGAATGCGGAATAAAAATTTTACGTTGATTTACTTTGGAGAGTGACATCGTACTACTTGTACTGTAAAATTTAAAAAGCCTTTCAACAGAGAGAATAAAATATCATTAGTCTTTTGAGCGTGGAAGGTGAAAAGCAAGTATTAAAAATAAGAATTCCGTTTTCTTGGTGAAAATTAAGTTTTTGTTCTCATATTTAGAGCGGCGGGTTTTAATATTTTTAATTATAGCATAAAAAGATATCTATAGTAAGAGGACGTTAAAATATATTAAAGTTTCTTTTTTGTAAACGACATTATGATCATTTTAGTCTCCACCTGAATGCTTATATTAAAAATCATTTCCATTTCCACACTCTAGTAGAACATCAATGCGGCGTTAAGTTACGTCATTCTACACGCGTCTTACATTTTTGGAATGAAGTCTTTTAACCTTAGAATATTTGTACAAAAATCATATAATATGGGTAAAGTCTACTGTCTATCTACTACTACTCTTTGCTTTCTTCTGATATGTGAAAAGTTAAGGGAGGGTAAACATGGATTACCTAATGTTTAACACAAAGGCCAAAAGCAACCCCTACTTAAGGCTGTTATTATTAATATCAAGAGTGCCAATAATCTCGTTGAGTCGGCATATACGCGGCACCTGAGTAGCAAGTGAGTTTCACATACGTACTAAATGGCCTCTTACGGCACCATTAGTACTAGGATGATTTTATCTAAGCTGCAAATAAACAACAGTTTATTTTGTCTGTAAATGTCTTTAACATTTCCTAAAGCATTGTTAGTGAAAAATCATTACAGAACTCTTTACATTTCATCATAGCAGAAAATAAAGAGGAGACTTTCCAAATTACCATTATATCAAACAAGCATTGACATACTTGTACTATGGAATATCAAAAAAATACTGAAAGAAAAAACTAAAACAAAGTGACATGAAAGTAAAAGTGGGTGACTTGTATTTAAATTGCTTGTTGTAAGCAGTTCATACAGTGCTTATTGCATCATAGAGTGTGAAACTAAATGCAAAGAAGACAAAGGTTCTGTAAGGTACGGTAATTAAAAGAGACGAAGAAGAACACAGTATGCAAGATTTTTGCGAATAGAAAATCATTTAGAACGAGTGAATGAAATTGTATACTTGGGGTATATGTTAAGTAGAGATAGTATATACGAAATGGGTGTGGAAAGACGTATTGCTGCCGGTAACAGAATAAACGGTAAATCTCAGCTGCGTTGTTCAGACGGCAGAAAGAAAATTGAATGCTGTGGAGATGCGATCTTTTAGAAAGATATGCTATTGAATCCATAACGAGGATATAGAAAACATAATAAGTATCAGCGAGGATGACACAGTGAGAGTGAAGAAGAATGTGCTCAGATGATTTGCGAATATCGAAAGAATGAGTGGTGAACAAATGGTAAAAAAGACATATGAAGCAAAAGTGAGTGGTAAGAGAGGTAAAGGGAGACCTCGGTTGACTTTCGAAAATATAGTATAGAAAATACTGGAGGCAATTCACATAAAAAACATAAGATGTCTCCTGGAACACATGTATGAAGAGGCTAATGATAGTGGACGATGCGAAAGAGGTATGCAGGGACCGCAGCTTTTGGCACTCTATTCTCTCTGATTATCCTGGAAAGAATAAAACGTGAAGATATGTATGTATGTAATTAAAAAGAAACATAGTTTTCAATATATAATTTTAAAATAGTTCACATTGTAATTTTTATTTAAAAAGTCTTCGTCAGGCTACTTTTTTTATTTTTTCGTTAGAAAAAGAAGAGTATTCAGTTTTCTATAATCAATTTAATTTGTTAAAATGCAAAATCCCAGCCATTTCAATATAGTAATTAACAGAATATACCTATTAATCTTACTAAACCAACTCCAGTCAATTAATCTTGAACGGTTTTATTCTCAAAATTAGACTGTAGATTTATAATGCCGTTTCACCACTAACTAAGAGAATTAGTAGGCATTGTTATTTATTTATAAGTTAATAGATATATAACCAGTAGTTCAATAACAAAACGTCTGACTGTACATGATAGTTGTGTGTTCAATCCAACCATTGTTAATCTAATATGTTGAACTCGGGGTAATACTTAATGCATTGAACTTGGGCTAGAACCTAAACACTAAAAATGTTGATATAAGTAAGTTACATAATATGACAATTATTGTATATTATTATTGCATTTATAATAAATTTCAATCAGTATAATAAAAAAAAATCAATATATTTCATATTTTTTCTGTACTTATTTTGATATTTTGTCTTTGAAAATAACTATACTATTTGACACTGTTTTATTAAACATAGATTTTTATATATATTTTTTTTGTTTTTAACACCTACAATAAAAAAGAACTGAATAAAATTAAGAACCTAAATACAATATTCTAGTATTGCGGTTTTACCTGCCATTTTGGATGGATAAATGGAGAAGATGGGAACAGAACGAATGAACGAAGGATAACGTAAAACTTTCTGTCTTACGTTCAAATTTTAATTAAAAAACGTAAATTTTTTATTCATGGTACTAAATGACTTTTTAATTTTCTGGCCCGAATGTATTTTATATATCGGTAGATTATCTACATAGTGTTGTTTTTTTCAGCTTCTACATCACGCTATAAAGGCAAACGCTGAGAACATTAAGTTCGTTCTTTTTTCTATACTCTCCATCACTGTTAAGAAAGAAAGAGAATAAAGAATTATTCTCTTTCTTGTGTGTGTGTTAGAACACTTCCCTCGAAATTAATGATTTATCCAAATCTGATGAAATTTATCCAAGTCAGTGTGAAACAAAGCTAATTTAGTAAGAGTAGCCACCTCCTTGTAGGATAACATTATGATTTTTAATTAATCACAAGATCTTGAAAAAAAAAATAAAACAATTCATTCTCCCAAATGAATATCGAAAAACAAATAACCATCACGTTTACAATGATTTGCTATCCTAACGCGCCACGTTGGTCTGCGTAAATTTGAAAATTAATTTTCTTTATTAAAACTATTTCAACTGTTCGCTTGTTTTTTATATGAATGATTTAACACGTAAAATATCATTTTTTTGTTTGTTAGACTTTCGGGAAATCCTCTCTTAGTGCTGCAATCTCCAAGGACCTTACATGCCGAATTTCAAGTTTGTAATCTGTGTACTCTCGCCGTGCTTTGTATGTTAGTTACTTAGTAACAGAAAAGTTTTACCTACGTATACAAATGATTCCATTTTTCTTATAGCTGAATCCCGAACATAGCTGAGAAGACGACAGTAACCTAGTATTAAGACACTACATGATTCTGAGTTAGAAAATTAGTAAGCTACTACTTGTACGCACTTACACCCTACGTATTTTTTTCAGTGAAATGAGAAATAATTTAGAGCAATATATCAAAAGATGATTTAGAGCAATATATCAATAGATGGACCAATATATCAAAATTACTATAGTTTAACTCATTCGATGGCTAGTATAGTATAGAAGTCCATTTGATTTTTGTTCAGACGCCTTTGTTGAGTGGCCAACTAATGGTAACGTACAACGTTTCACACCTAAATACTTGATGGATGCCATTCAATGGGCTAATTAATCTTTTCGACTTCCACAACCCGGCGAACTTTCCTATCGTTAGCAGTTTGTATGGCATAAATAGAATATATTTTTGGTTAGTCAACGTTTGGGTTGGCGTTTTATATTTTTATTTATAATGTGTTACGTGGTAGTGATGTTTAAGAGAAACGAAATAAATATTTGTCGCTACGTAGCGTCTGCATGTAAATACGATAGTTTGTGGATTCAATTCCCACTAGGGAATGATAGATTTTTCATTTCCATTGTCTTCGTTTTTTAAATGGAATCTCTATATGAAGACATGATTTTAAGTATATTACTACAATAATATGTACAGCCATTACCTGCAAAAGAAATGCAGTCAGTACGTGCTTTGCATTTAAGATGATATTTTTGTATATATTTTTAACTGTAAACGTTTTGTGTGAACGCTCAAGTTTCAGACCAAGTTCATTTTCTTTCCTATCGTTAGCAGTTTGTATGGCTCTCTTCTTTACTCATGCGCTTAAATATTTTTAAGTAACATTATTATTTATTCTTCACAAAATATATATATATTTTACTTATTGTTATATATTATTAAATTGCTGACTACACAAAGAGATGTTAATTATTTCATATCCATTAGAGATGCTATTATTGGTTATATTAGTTAAATAATAGTGTCATCTTAAAATATATTGGAAAATATATTTAAAAATAGTAAATAGCAAATGTTTTTTTAGCATCCCGTTCAACTATATGCATAGCAGGTCAGGCAGAGAGAACCTCAGGAACCATGGGAACCTAGTGTAGAGACACTCCTTTAACCATTCCATTCCACCATTCCATTCTTCTGGAGTAAGAATCGAACTCACATTTAGCATGCAAAGTTATCAATCATAATAATGACATCATCATTCTAATCAAAGCCCACGAAGTCACTTTTTATCTCTAAATCGACATCAACAGTTAAAATTTCCAACGAAATTATGTACAAAGTTCATTTAAACTTTATTCAAATTAAAGACGAATAAATCATTTCTCTGACTCCCTTTATCGGATTGACTATGCTCTCATAATTGTGAGAAATATACTTCAAAGCACCTTTAATGCTATTAAAGATAAAACTTTAGGAATTCTAAAGTATTGTCGTTACACATATAAGGCAGACAAAATAACAATATTTACTCAATGATGGTATGTTTTGCATCAGCTGTATAATAGGTCAGCAAAGAATAGTTAGTGTTAGAACTCTACTTTTTCAATTTTCTCTAATTTTGTTCAGTGGAAATAAAATGAAATCAATTCTCCGAATGTGTATTAAGCCTACTACCCGTCTATATAATCACCATCGTGCTATTGAGGACATATTGCGATAGAGATTGAATTGATAAGAATTTTATTCCGATAATTCAATTCGATTTTCTCTATCCGGAAATGAGGAGTTAATAAATTAAATAATTTAAGTTAATCTTGATTTTATCCCGATACGACATAAATTTTGTTACAAATATAATAAATACTTTGTTCCGCTTATATAAGCATAATATAAGGACATATAGCTTGTGTGTATTATTTTATCCATTTTAAATAAAAAAGAAAAGATTAAATAAAAAATGCTATTAGAATTATTAGAATAATAAAACCTTTTAATAAAAATTGAGTAAAAGTGCTATACATTACAATAATAAAGTCTCCATCTAATTAACAGAATATGTTTATTCAACAGCTATCACAATAAAGTAGATTAATATTAATTTCGGAAGATTTTATACAATATTATAAAATAAGCTAAGTGCTTAAGGCGCTAAATTTTCAATGGGAGTACGACCATTATCCATCATTAAACTTAGTCATTTAGACGGCGACTGGAGGGAAATTACAACTTGGTTTTGGCTTTTGTATGAAATCAATTATCTACTACTACCGGGAATATTTGAAATATAAAGTTAATATTATTCATATTGGTAATTCAATTTGAATTTTAAATATATATAAATAAATACCTCACACCTCACGTTATTTCCCAACCTGATATAGGTTAGACAAAGGGAATTTGACAATAACCAAAGAACAGTTCTGAGACTGAGCAAGAAAAATTGATTAAATAATTTTGCTCGTGTTGGAACCGAACCCACAACCTTCGCCTTTACAGTCGAACTTTGCAGCTAAACCACTTCGATATTAATTTTAAATAAAACGTTTGTTCATTAACATGGCAGTCATTTTATCATTTTAAAAACAGAAACTTCAGATGCTATTGTGTATAACATAGCTGGCAAAGAGATCCTCATAATGTCATAACATATCGTACTCCTATGTGCGCCTAAATTTCAGACATTATGTCCGTCTCTTGGCAAGTCATTAATATCACATCAGCTATAATTATCCTTTTAAAATTACAAGAGTATCATATACAAATATGTATTCAAATATACTTTTCACAGCATAAGAAACATTAATAGAGTTAATGATTATAAATTAAACGTTAAGAGACGATGTTAACAGGTGCTTCAAATCATTGGAGTGGATTTAAAAAATTCTAAACCGTCTAAATTATATATGGCCATCTTAGCGAGTGTCATCAGTCAACCTCGAGTGTTTTATTACAGTCAAAGAAGCTCCGCTTCGTCTCGTCTCTTAATTATTCTTATCCATTTTGTTCGAAAAAAAAACACCGCGCTTAAGCATCAGATTTTGTTATAAATTTAGCACCCCTCTGTCTTTATAACTACTAAAAAAAGCAAACTCTATAATTAACGCCTGTCTTTACCCATACAAAGTACATATTTTCAATGTTGAAAAAGCGATCTCAATTATTTTGACAGGGCTATTTATAGTTTCGTTTTGTCTGCACTTCCAGTATAGTTGGACCTAATGTACTAATATTTGTTTGAGTTTAAAATTATGAGGTCTCTGTATTTAATAAGAATTGTAATAATAGATTAATTTATGTCAATTAGCAGTAGCTATCTTAAAAGCTTTAATAAATACTGTATAGACAATTTCGATAAAATCTTAGATAGGTCGAAAGAAGAAGTAGAAATATCTAAGAAAAATACAACTTCAAACTTTTTCCACTTAAACGAGGCGTGAAGCTTTCAAAAATTTAATTTGGGTGTAAAAAAGCTTAGAATTCCCAAAAAAAATGGTTGCCTGTAAAGTGGGTTTTACGGGCGAAAATTTTACGTGACAACGTCTTTTTCTCGGTAGAATATTTATTGATATGAATAATAATTATAGTATAAATTGCACAAATTTTAACTATAGAAAATATATTTTGTTTACTAAAACATTGTACATGTGTCAAGTGATACGCGCGGCGGACCGATCATAGTTCGGTGACAGTTGACACATCGTTACGTTACCATTTTCATATTTGACTCCGAGCCGCACAACCTAATTTAAGACGTTGTCACGTCAAAACATGTAAAACCTTTGAAATATTACAGCTATTTACGGTATTATGTAAGTTGTCTTAGTAAGTACTAGTGGGTATAAGCGCAAATCAATATATTTTTTATTTTATAACAATTTATCGTTCAAAAATGTTGAGTAATGCCATTATGGTTTAATCATAACATTTAAAACCTATTTGTAATGTATAAGGTAAGTTTCAAATACTAAACAGAAGTCACTTATTAAATTGTTTTTAATCAAATAAAAACGATTCAATTATATAAAATCAAGAGTTGTTATTGACAGTTCATATTCAAGTTTCATACTAACTACCGCGCGAAAATAAACCAATTGATAGTAACATATATAAGAAATAAAGTTAGTAAAAACGATCAATTAGAATTTTTAGAAAAAAAACGTCCATTTAAATAAAACAATGTGTAACTGTGAACGCGATTGTTGGGCTAGCTTACTCGAAATAGTTTTATTAAAATTGCTTGCACTTACCGTCTCGGCCAATACAAAACGCCTCTTTTTGTCTTTCTCAATACAAATTATGGAGAATGAGATCTTTTATCACCTATCTCTTCGTTTACGCTTTTATTCATAAAAACCACAAATCTGGAAATAAATATGTCTAATATACATATTATAATATATATAATAAATTTTACATATTATTTATATTTAATTTGCTTATATTATGTAAATATAGAATATCAAATCAAAATCAAAAATCATTTGTTCATATAGGTATCACAGATACACTTATGCACGTCAGTATTTATCTACTACCATCTCGGAAAGGCGCTTTGTCATGGAGGAGAAGAAATGGCGAAAGAAACTCCTCAGCCCATCTTTTAAATAAAAAAAAAACAATTATACATACAAAAAATGTATTACAGGTATCGCCAAGCCTGAATAACCAAAACAATTCTGTTTTTTTCACATTTATTATTTGGATTAAATAAATTATTAATATATGATGTAGATATTACACATAAACAGTGTTGAAATGTTTATAAATTTGTATTTTATCTCATAGTAATGAAAAAAAATTAAAAAGCTTGTGGTTGAATAAAAGCTCACACAAATTGTTAGCTGAGGGGTTAAAGTTTAAATAACGATGCACAACTTTTGCTGGAGTTTTACTTCACTTATATATTTCTGGTTTGATATGAAAATAAAAATGTGATGATTAGGGTAACTCTGTAACAAAATTGATATATTTATTCAACTATATACTGTGACATAATCGTTTACCTAAGTAGTATAATGTATACATATATACATATATTAATAAAATATTACGTGAAGATACTCCGTTCTGCTGAGTGATGGAACTCTAACTGTCTTGTTACAGCGGAAATTTGTTAATAATATATTCGTCAACATGAGAATCGAACTCCAAACTACAAATTCAAAAGATGTTATCCCACTGCGCCACAATAACCTTAAATTTAAATTATTTTAAGATGACTTAGCTACATGTGTGTATTGTTTGTATATTGAGAGAAGCTAAAGTTGACCGTTTATTATACGTGGCAACTAAAGTATGCAATCCTTAAACTGAGGAAAAGGTCCGATATCTATTCCAACAATTTATCGTGAATTGAACTTCAGAATCAAATAACTCAAATTACGTAAAGGTTTTTTGCCACCTGGGTACACAGTAACAAGTGTCATATTTGAGCTATTCGATTATTGAGGACCGTCGTGGCGCAGAGGCGTAAGCGTATGCCTGTAGACGTGACGGTTTTACGTGACAGGTTCGATTCTCACTCGAGGAAGATGGATTTTTCTATTTCCATTTTCTTCTCTCTGACAATTAGGCACAGCATGGCGTTGAGTTCCGAAAAAAGCAGGGCAACGGAGTGTCTTAACACTAAGTTCGTATGATTCCTGCAGTTCCCTCTGCCTACCCTGCCATGTGCGGAATAAAGCGTGAAGCTAAAAAAAAAAAGATTTTGACTCTAATAAACTGGCTATAAGTCCCTGGTTTACGTATACTATTATTTACATGTTAATTTTAATTTGTATTTCTACAATGTGCAATAGTTTTTTTTTTTCTATATTTTTTAACTTTAAATTTATCTTAATATGTTAAGATAAGCTGGACACTGTCGCAGCGCAATATTTGTCTGTAAATGCGACGGTTATTGGGTTCAATTCTCACTTGGAAAAATGAATTATTTTTAAATCACTCTAGTGTTTAGTTCCGCTACTCAACGAAAAAAAAGAGAAGTGTCGGAAATTGGGCGGAAATTAGGGAAGCTTACAAAATATAGCTAAGTATGTTGATAACTTTTATATGCCAACTTTACCTTAACAGAATGGCGCTAAACCCAAAGTTCTCATGAATTTATGATTACTACGTACTAACTTGAATGGTTAAACGAAGTTCTGTATATATTTTAAGGTAAAATATATGAATAATTATATTGATTAGTACATGTAGTAAATTTTTAAAGAATTGAAAAATGTAAAAATGATTCATACTTTAAATATTTTGAAATATGCTGGTTTTGGAGTTAAGGTATGATTTACGTACGTACGTACGATGTACGATTATGGTTACTCTCTTTGGGTATAAATTAAAATTATCATAATTAACCAGTTTGAATACAAAATATAAATATTTACGATAACGTTCTGTTTACGGACATTTGTAAAAATCATTTGAGGTGCTATTTCTTCATCCTATTTATATATATTTTTTTAAAAACTAAGAGAACAGAATCTTGACGTGACGTTAGACTTCCTCTTATTGTTTGCAGTCCAACACCGAGAGAGTGGAGTTGGGTTACGTAATATAAAGTGGTACAATTCAAGTAAAGATAAAAAACACTCTAATACAAAAATTATACTATAATATAGTATGTACATTTGATTTTTGAACTGAAATATTGAAACAGTACTTACTCCAATTTGATAGATATCTTACGTAGAACACGCAATAAAAAATGTCGCGTACCTACTTAGAGATTCCCTTTTAATTTTAATCATAAAACGCCAACGCGAAAACTCATTTAAAATTTCCATTAAAGCTAAATAAAATTATTAGTATATTATCTAATTCTGATCTCATTATGTAATTTAAGCTTATTATTTTTACGAGGATAAATTGTAAGCTCGACCTCCTTTGATAATTCGAAAATGTTCCCGCATTGCGATACTTACCTTAATTAAATCTAAAATCGCTGCCTAATTTAATATCCTTATAGAATTCGGGTCACGAAGACTTATTGAAGCCACACCTCGCGAATTTACCGATATTGCTGAAAGAATGGCGGTCATTATTACTCCCTTTGTTTCACGCCCCCAGGATATTACTTCCGGTCATGCCATACTGAAATATTATCATTTTATCGTGATAATAAAATTAATAGGAGCTTTATCGCATTAGCCACGATAAAATTGATAGCCACTGTATATTGTGGCTAGAAAAAGTGCAAGCTCGAACAAATATAGTGTCCTTATCTTGACCTAATTTGTATTATTTGAGCAAGTCATCTAGGTCACTGGCTTTTGGCTTGCTTGCTTTATAGCAATTAGTGTTATAGACAAGTACAAGTACTATGAGAGTCACTTAAATTAGTTTTAAAATATGCAATTATATCTATTAAGAAATAAAATAAATATAATACTGATTTAAATTATAACTAATTATAATGAAACTGACAGTATAACAACATCGAAACGTACTATGTAGGTTGGAGATTCGATTCCCAGTCGATTGAATTATAAACAAATTATTTTAATTTCCCTAGTCTGCTAAAGATACGTGCAGCGTTAAGCTCCGAAAGTAAGTTTGAAATGATTTTGATATAGTACCAATACACGGCATACAATGTGAAGCTGAAAATATATTAGATTTCTTAACCAAGACACGCTCGAACCCAAACGTGGTTTAACTTGTATATGCGAAGTCATGTTGCAAAGGCTTACAGTGTAATTGAAATTTATAAGATAACTGGATTTCACAGTAAATCTAGTCTAGAAAATATCAATAACAAGTTGTAGAGTGAACTGGATTTAACTCTATGACGGCTTTGCATAGAAAATTGATTGTTTAGTTGATTTTTATGATAGCTTTTAGTTGTTTTTCTATATATTGTAAATATAGTATGTCATAATATACTTTTTGAAATATAGTAGTTCCATTTATTAACAAGATTGATATACAAAGTAACACTCACCCCTGTGTGATACAAATTTCCAAGGAAACCTTCTTTAGCGAATGTTTAACCTGTTGTGCGCGCCTTTCTGTAACCCAACCATATTTCAGCTGAACTTGGCTTTACATTTGAATCCTACCTTGATAGATCAATCAGTCAACCTCTTGGTAGTGCTGACACATACACATTTATGTATACGTAGGTATATATATATATATATATATATATATATATATATATATATATATATATATATATATATATATATATATATATATATATATATATATATATATATATATATATATATATATATATATTGTGCGTACTACTCTGCGCCCTTTCTAAAGTTATTAAATACAGGGATACAGTAGCTCAATATAGATTGGGCTAGTGCTTTGTAGGTGGTAATAAGAGTGGCCTCGCTCCCAACGTGTCTAAGTTTTTTGAGAACCCAAGTAATTTTTCTTATCTTGTCAACGATACTCTCAATATGAGGTCTCCAGGTGAGATGCTGGTCAATCATTACACCAAGATATTTTAACTTATCTGTTTTCTATCAATATGCTTATCACAAAAGCAAGTGTTAAAATTAGGAAAATTACAGTTATGAACTTTCAGATTAAAGTGGGAGTCAGGTTGTGTAGTTTTCCTGATTGAAAAGGTTATATGTTTAGTTTTACTTATATTTAATGTTAAAAGATTAGACCTTAACCAGCAAAAAATAAGAAATATACAATCTATATAACATATAATATAACAACAGAGAATACAAAAATACTAATAGCTAGTACAAACACGCACGAAACATTATTTAACGTACATGTTATAGTCCCATTTAGTATTTAGAAAAAAATATTTAAATACAACATTGTAGAAGTAGGACGTTTATTTTTTTTACATTTTTATGTCAATTGTAACAATTTATAATTTTTCGAATGTTTCAGAAATATTTGGTTTTCAAGCCTAAAAATAATCATAAATATTAAATAACAAAACATCTTAATTTGTGAAACAACAAAGTTCAAAAATGACGAATATTGAACATTTACTGAACTGTACAATCGTTAGTTGAATGAATTTTCATTATTCTAATACAAATTTGATGTTTGTGGTGTTGATATCTTTACACTCGGTCGACGCTGATGTGTAGGGAATGTTTAAATTTATTTGATTTTCAAATGCCCAATGAAAGAGTTAATTCTCTTCAATTTTTCCTTTAGATTATAGTATATTGTATTATTAATAGTCTTAATAATGTTTTTTTAATATATATTTTACATGCTTTAAAAATTAAAAATAGTTTTTATATGATATATGACTTTGCATAAATATAACGATACTAGTGTAATTTGTTTTATGTTATTACTATAACAATATAGTAAAATATTTTCGTAGAGATATGCTATGCTGAGTATATACTTAAATTGCAGTCCTCTTTTATTAGATGAAGCTATATAGATATAGCTGTATAATATAGTTATCAATATGCGTATTGATTTTAGAAAATTTCTTTAAATTCTAAATCTGAAGGGTATTAACGATTTAAACATAGTGTTACCAACATCTAATTGCATTCAATTAATTTACTGTTCATGTCATTTACTTAAACTAATTGAATAAATTATGTTTCTATTATTATATGATAAAAAATGTTAAGTATCTTAAACTGCACGATGAGCAGTAAAATATTATTTATTAAAGAAGTCAAAACTATTTAATACCTGACTTTCTCGCCATTTCAAAATAATTGGACTTAAATGAATTCATAACTTCATAGTACTGTTATAAAGCAGTTGAAGTTGTTTGCAAATTTTCATATTTAAAAGCAATTTGTTAGTAGTTTTGTGGTATTTTAACAAGATTCCTTTTAAAAGTTTTCGTAATAAAACAAAATAAATAATTCAGAAAACATGTCCAGCGTTAATTAATATTACTACAACAAATGGTCATTGACTTACACTACAAGAAAATAAAAATCACAAGGGGCTATCGATTTTATAATATTCACTCAGCTAATTGAATTGAATCGGAAAAGTTGTGGTCGAACGTTAAACAAAAGATAAATTACCTCATTTCACGCTTAGCGCTAGTAAATTATCATCTAAGCTATAAGCCGTAAATTATCGGAGTTGTTCTTCCGATAATTACCCGTAACACTTCCTTCGTGAAGTTGATTCCTGTTCTTCTATTAATGAAGGATCGATTTTATTTATAAACTGAACTAAATATATTATTTTGAATTGTTTTACTTGTAATTATTGTGTTTAAGCAGTGTATAAGCAATGTATGACATACAAATACATATATTTGTATATACATATGTTATTTACACCTATCGTAAGGTGAAGGTAACATAATTTTATATATATACTAATAAACAAACAAAAACAGTAAATCATATTCAAATATTGTTATACAATATGTCAAAAATATACGGAATATCGATATTTCATAATATAATAATATGAGATCATCATAAGATATTTGGCTAGAGTTGTGATATAAAGCAATAAGGCCAAAAATTCTATATTCGGTTAGCAACACCTGCGCAGCTCTATGATACTAAATATCTGGCAATAAAATTTTTATTTAGTTTCCTTTGTATCTGGCAACCCTCATCATGAAAATACAATCTGATCTTGTATCAGTATATTATTATGTGTATGTAATATGTATATATGAGTGACAAAATTATTTTTATGTAGAAATTAGATAAAAAATAGATTTTTTAAATCAATAAGTTTAAGATTTTAAATTTATAGCTGTAGTTCCGTACTATGTAGATTATTTAATTATGATGACACTATCCTGAGTAATAGCTTTACAAGTTATCCCTTATCTAACAAGATAGTCTAAGGACCTGATTTGAACACACCCTATATTTCGCGATTGGGCCAAGTTTTAGTACATTGTGGTTGCATTCTATGTCATTTTTTTTTTAAATAAATTCCTAAGAGTAAATTAAACCGGTTACGTTATTAATGTTTTACTTAAATATCAATAGTAGTGTGATTTTAAGTACCATAACGATATAAACGAAACTTTAACGAAGCAAATGCTTTGCTAACTAAACAAATAATTAAAACGAAGTGATAAATAAAAATTTAGTTGACAAGGGATTTTATAAGGCGTATAATACCAACTACTAGATCCAACAAGTCCGTCTTTTATGGTCAGGAAAGTTATTTCACTAATGGATAAGTCGAGTTCGCAGTTTATTTGCCTCAGAACATAGATAACTACAGAATGCTTAAATCCAATTTCATAAGTTTGCTGGAATAGACAAAATTAATAGTAAATTATTACTTTTTATTAGGTGAGATGAATAAAGAATAACTTGTAAGTAAAATGTATTTAGCCAAATTTATATTTGTAATATACAAAGATATATACTTTGTTAAGGTCACACAAAATGGCATATTTGCTTATATTTGTTTCATATGATTACTTAGTAGAGGAACGTGAGAGATCCTTTTTTGGTTCACTCTCTATTTAAGGATATTTAAGAGCAGGAGGAAAGAGCCTGGTGCTAAGGTACTCTTTCCTTTCTGTCTTTGAAGGTTTTAGGGCGAAAACTAAATACCGAAATTCTTATTATCAAAGGAGGGAAAATGAAGTGAACTGAGAGAGAGAACGTAATGAGAACTGCATTGAAACTACTTTTTAGAGTTATTAAGACGCTCGTTGGATCAAGAAACACAATGCGTTTTGGTATCGTTGCAATGCAGTTGAATCACGGAGATAGGAACCTCGTTGTCATTCAGTTAATGATTTACTTACGCTACAATTTACTAGATTCACACTGTTTGCGGCATATACCAAGACGAACAGGCATTTTTTCTAATTTTAGACTATTATATGTGGAACGACAGAACTCAAGTCCGTATACTGTCTTAGTCATTGTCTTATTGACCGAGCTTCTTACTATATAATAAGTGGGAATTAAACCTACAATCCTCATTTACTATCAGACGCTGTACTGCAACGACCTTTTCCTTCTTTTTCTAAACTCATATCACTACCATTATTCGGTATTCCGTGCCATGTCTCCAGTGAGAAATGTAAATACATTACACACTTACGAGTTTAATGTTAAACACAGTATACACTAGCTTTTCCAGCTGTTACTCACAATGTAGTCTATTTTTAAAAGGAAATGCAACAAATTTCTCTTTTTTTCCTGTTTCTTATGGGAGTCATTTGTATCTGGCATAGTACAATGGGTTAGTAAAAGAACATTTTGTAATATTTATGGGAAGTTATTTGACAAGTTCAAGTAAAATTATTTATTAATCCTATAAAACCGCATACAGCGGTGCAGTTGTAAACGCGGTAGCTGTGGGTTCGATTCCAACTTAGGGAGGATAAATTATCATATAAAAAATTAATACATTAACAAGATAAAGCGCAGTGTTGAGTTTCGCCAATTAGCATGTAAAAGCTGAAAAATTATTATGGATATTTTAAAACTCGGTTCACTCTATATTCTGTTATATGAATAGGTTTGATCTCATAACAATAAATATAAATAATATTTTATTAATATGTAATTCAAAATAAATTAATAATTCATAATTCAAAATAAACTCTTAAGTGAAGAAGGTGTTGAAATTTGTGCCATCGTTACGATGGTTATAAGTTCTATTCCGCTGAATAAATAATCTTTTTTTACAAAGAATAGAAGTATATGAATACAGATAAATAAAAATATAGAGGAGCTATAAAAACTATTTTCAAAATTCCACTATGACAGACATACTGCCTGCATATTCTGAACACAGATTGTACGAGATCAACACTATTCTGATGAAAACTTTGCACAGCGTCCGCAAAATATGAACGTTATGTTTTTGACTTGGCTATAGCGCGTTCCACTGTCAGCCAGCGACACTGATCTATGGATGCTTCCTCATACAAATTCAAACAAAGAACAAAGTTTTGTGATATGACGTCACTGACAGCTTTTATATAAATTATTATTACTTTAAAATCACGTGTTTTTATATACACAGAATAGTAGAATAGCAGTAAAAAGTTTTTGTGTCATTTTTAAAAAGAAAAAAAAAAAATTCACTTTCCACTTGTTTAGAACAATTGAATAAAGTATGAGCGTTCTTAAATTTTGTAATTTATTTAATATCTTCATTGTCAATTTCAATTTAATATTCTTATGTAATCAAAATAATAAATTAAATCTTAAATCACAGTAGAGAACAGGTCTTTCTCTCAGGTGTTACTGCACTTGATTCGAGGTTTCCGAACCAAATGTGGTACCTAGTCGATGGAGTAATTTTAATAAATTTAAATTCGCAACTGTCACGCTTACAGTCAGTCAATGTCCCAATAAACCTAACCAAGGGTCTCATTATTTAAATAACGATGTATCCCGAATATGGCAATAAGGGTAAGCAAAGAGTATCACAGGAACTGTAGAAACCTTGTATAAAACCTATTCCAATTTTCCATTTTTGGTCATTCAAGGCATTGCGTGTTGGGTAGCGTAATAACACATTTTGCCTTGTTACTAGAGTGGATAAATTAAAAAAATTGTTATCCTTTAGTAGTAAATAAATCCACAAAACTGTCGCCTTTACACCTGTACGATTCCATATATAAAAATAAAAAAATAAATCGCCATTGAAAGCACATAAACGTGTTCTCATATATTTTATTGTTCGCGTAGAAAAAACGTAAGTCTCTCGTAATCGACCTCGAATAGCATACACTCCCCGCAAATAAACGGGGCGTGAAATAAAATGTTTTTCAGATATCATCGTTTATGGTGGTCTTTACAAGTAAGAACAATACGCGGCTTGATATATTGATATTGTGGGAATACATGTTATAGGTTAATAGTAATATCGACTGATGGATTCATTTATGACTAATAGCTAGCTTGGTTTTATGTTATGCTTAGTTTTGATTTTTATTCGAGAAGATGTTAATATTTCTGGTGTTTTTATTTGTTTGAAGTTTCTAGTTACAAGAGTTTCATCATTATTTATTATAAAGATCTTGAGCCTCAACCGACATTTTTCTTCTTCACGACATGGATACCTTGAAGTCTTAGAATATAAGAAAACTGAATAGAAGACTACTTAAGTCATTTTTTGTTAAAAGAAATTTTTAATTAAAGTTTTAAAAAGCAGAGATTAATCATCACGTATATATATTAGTATTATAGTATTTTTCAGCACTTTTAAGTTTAATATAATTATTATTATTTATTATTTATTTATTTATTTATTTATCATATTACAATTTGTTACACTACTAGGTATACAGAACATCATAAAAACCTGAACCGGTTTGTGTTGATGTTACATTAAATTAAATAACATGCATTAAATAAAATAAAATAAATTACATGGTTACTTATTGTTTGTAAAGAAATGGTTTAGTAAAAATTACAAAATATTGTTTAAAAAATGATATTTTAGCTTGGCTTTAATATTGTCTTTTGAAATAGTACTACATAAGCTTAAGGGTAATTCATTGATTAATCTTGGAATAAGGTAAGCAGCAGTACGTTCGCCGTAAGAATTGTTAGCTCGTGTCGTCCGCAACCGGTTATTAGTGACTGATCGTGTACATACAGGATGTTCAACGGGAATCTTAAATTCATCACAAAAATAGTATTTTTTTAATAAATTATACTTTAATAGGCTATGTACAGATAAAATTTTGTAAAATTTCAAAAGGCCTTCTTTATTGTCCTCATATTTACGTAGTATATTACTGGAGGCTACATTTTTTATTATTTTCACTTGTAAATTATATATATTAGTAAAATAACTTTTGTAAGTTCGCCCATAACACTCAAGCCCATATTGTACATACGAGTGAGCTAACGCGTAATATAACAGAAGCTTCACTTTAGATGGGATACGATTTTTTACAATTTTAATTATAGCTAAAAACTGTCTAAGTTTGTTGCATACGTAGTCTATATGATGTCTCCAATTGAATTTATTATCAATTATAAGTCCTAGATAAGTATGCTTGTTAACCATTTCAATATAGGGACAGTGGCATAATCTAGTTTTATTTCTAGTTGTATGCAAACATATATGATTATGGGCGATTATACTTTGTATAGGCGATTGTCTAATATACGGCGATTTAATTACCACCAATTTTGTTTTACTAGCATTAAGAACTAGTCCTACATCATGACACCACATTATAAGGCATATTACAACTTATTATAACATATTACAACTTTATTATAACTTACAAACAACATACAATATCTACTTTTATTTATCTCCTCTATTTCTTTTTTTGTTACCTTTATGACGAACATAAATGATATTATTTGTAAAAAAATGTACATAATTTATAAATTTGTAGTCTCCGCCTATGTATTAAATTTACCGAGTGAAATGTCAAAAAAAAAGCGATAGAAGGATGGAATTATTTCCAGCCACCATGTCCAAAAACTTTTTAGAACCAACTGCGTGGAAAAAATTCAAATTGCATGCAAATTATTTCTGTTAGTTACAAGGGCTGCCGCTTATATGTAGGTACGTACGTATAGGTTGGATGTTTTTGTGTTATTGGTTAAGGAAATGTTATTTTACAACGAGAGATAAAGATGAATGAATGGACTGTTTTGACGCAGACATAGCGTCTGCCATTAAAGGCGATGATTTGTGGGTTCGATTACCATTATGGGAGAATGAATAATTTTAACTTTCAATTGTTCTGATAATAAGATAAGAAATGCGGCGTTAAATCTTGCCACTCATTATCAATATCTCGTAGGGAACAAAGCGGAGAACAAAGTGTTACACTGGACAAAGTTACACAGGGTTCCTACGGTTCTTACAGTGTTTTCTCCCTACCCGGCTATGTGCGTGTGTACCCGGCGGCGAGGTATACGGAAAAAATTAAATATACAGTACAATTATGAGTATAACAAAAGTAAATTGTTTTAGTACTTAAAACTATTTTATTTAAGACAACTTATTGAAGTAACAAAACAAAAAAGTTAAAATTTTACGAGTACACTTAGAAGTTAATACCTGTGAAGTTGTTATATAACTGTAAATCTAATAAATACCAATCTCGTAACTTTTATCATAGTAAAATGAAGTAGCACCATTCAAATGTCAGAACTCATTAAAAGGATGAGAAAGAAAAATATTATGAAAGCTATTTGTCTACTTAGCTGATTCTCGGACGCAAAAACATTCCTTGAATGAAAAATCCAATATTTTCAAGATACCTTTAAGTAAACTTGTTAACAGTAGGTAGTGCTTTGTTTTTTAATATATTTGTGTATAAAGTTGACATTGTAGGTATACGACTTATACCATTAAAGTTAAACTCATTTTTTACGCAATTTACCATAAATATATTTTTTTAGTGCTTTTATTTCTGAGAAGTACCCCGAAATTAACAATTTAAGAAATTTAGAACATTTTCTTTATTTATAAGTTTCCATAACTGTTCTAAAATTTTTTGTAAGTTTACGAGTTTTGTTTAAATTGTCTACAATAAACTGCAATAACGAAGTATAAACGCATATTTTCCTTGTCTTAACATAGAAGTTTTCCGTGTTCTTAGAGAATATAGATATTTCATATTAATTTTAGCACGATACTATATGCGATCTTGAGAAAATTACCTTGATTCGTCTTTCTGTCTACAGCCAGACGATCAGGCAATCAATTCTTTTAAGGTGAAAAAAGTAAAAATTGTCAAAAATGTTGTAAGAATACTATAATAAATGTCTAACACTCTAAAGATTCTTTTCAACAATTTTGTCGTACATCACTTACTCGTCGATTTCCATTGTTTCAGTGTTAAAAATCAAAGAATTGTGAGCTTGTAGCGCGACAAAGAAAGTATCCTTGTTTAGAAAGTTCATATAAGATCAATATATATTTAATAAGATTAAAACCGTCGTGGCGCAGAGGCGCAACGTCTGCCTGTAACGCGGCTAACGCGACGGTTGTGGCTTCGATCCCCAGTCGGGGAAGATGGATTTTTCTATTTCCATTTTCTTCGCTCTGGCAACTAAGGCAAAGCGCGGCGTTGAGTTCCGCCACTCAACACGCAATGCCTCGAAAACGGCGGAAAGTGGGGACGGAGTAAGCAGGGACTAAGTAACGGAGTGTCTTAACACTAGGTTCATATGGTTCCTGCAGTTCCCTCTGCCTACCCTGCCATGTGCGGGATAAAGCGTGAAGCTAAAAAAAAAAAAATAGATAGTTAAATTTTCAAATACCTTGCAAAAGAGATTTTTAATGTCAGCTCTATCAGCTCGAAAATCACTGATAATATCGATTTCTTAAAAATTGTTGAAAATTATGATATCTACGACTTATACGATAATTCTCTCCCGTCCAAATTCAATAATTCAAATAAATATTTAGAAACAAAATTAAAATATTATTAAAAAGTAATTAGACGTCGATATTTGTACATTATATACAGATAAGTCTTTATTACATCCAATAATAATATAATTTGGTTACTATGTCACTCTCATTCCTAAAATCTGCATAAATGCTAAATATTTCATACTTCTATCGAAGCAGGTAGATATTTTATCACTTGTGACGGCAAAGAACTCCTTACATAGTGAACTGTTATCAAGTACGGATGATGGATGACGTATCGGCAGAGCAAATACTGTGATATTATCTGTCAAAACTGCTTTACGTACGAAATATTTCAAGTATTTTTTTTTTCCTTTTTATATTCTTGAATAATTGTATATTAGCTTCGTGGTTTAGTGGCGCACCTGTGTTCAATTAAACATAATGGTTGTTAAAGTTCAATTTACTTTCGAGGATATTAATTATTTCAATTTTCTGGCCTTAGCATGAACAGATATAAGCGTTGGTTAGGTAGGAGAAGATGGTTTGTGGGATCGATTCCCACTCGACAAAGATAGATTTGTCATTTTAATTTTCTTTGCTCTGGCAAATAGGCAAAGTACGGCGTTGACGTGCAGCTACTCGAAACACAATGCCTCAAAAAGGCAGAAAGCGAGGAACGGAATGAATTAGTACTAGCTTCCCCCAAGCAATATGTGGGATAAAGCGTGAAGCTAAAAAAAATTAAAATTGTGATATAATGATCTACATCAAAAGGTTTGAAATAATAAGTTAATTAGCTAATTAAAATTCGTGTTTGTGCGTAAGAATCTTGTAGTAGGTATTTTAAATGCTATATATCACTGCATATACTCGTAGCACATATAATTTTAAATTATTTTAAGTAATAAAGTAAAGCATTCAATGATGCAATTTACTACACATTTTGTTTTTCTGAGCCAGAAAACGTCTTTTTTAAGCTTCATTCACTTTAATTAATTAGTCAGATTTTAATCATCATACAAAATAATTTTTATTATTTTCTAATATTAACTGTTAATACAATAGGAGAAAAATAAAAATATATACAAATGAGCTAATAAACTGGAATACCCATAGTATTGAATTTTTCAAAGAAAACATTTCAATGATTAAAAAAATATATACAACTAATTTCAACGAAAGCAATTTTCTTTGTTTAGTACAAAGCGAGTAATTCATAAAAGCCAGACTGGAGTTGAGACAAAGTGAACAAATGCAACCTGTAGAAATTAATTCGCAAACATTACAGTACAATCGTTCTTAATACTGGCTCCTCAGCCACTTTGCTCTGTGAGCTCAACGCTCTATCTATCTGCCATTCCCTTAACGTCTTCACTTGAAGTCCTGGCACGGCATTGTGATCTACATACTTAGCTGTGTACAATTCTGTTTTAAATGTACTCAACTGCTCTTTTATGTATGCAACAGGAATTTTAGATATTGCAAGTAATCTCGGCTTCCGAGTGCTATCGAAATTTTTCGTTTCATATAACTCGTATACTAAAAATTTGTCGTGAGGTTTCGGTTTGGTAAGAAATATAGCGTAGTCTATTCCCACGTGAAGAAATCCTTGTAAATCGTGTTCTGATTTATATCCATCTAGATATTGGAATATTTTATGCAACCGTACTGCGCCAGTTACGTTAGCAATATATAGGACAGCAATGCATATTTTCTGAAAATAATAAGTACTATTTTTATATTTAGTTTATATTAAGTATATTAGCATTTAAGTTTAAAGGGAATTTATTTTTAAGTTTATAGAGCTTGAATTGGCTCCCTGTTTTTGTGTAAAAAATATACTATTGAGAAATTGCTCGACTCTACGATGGATCTAATTTCTCCATCTTCTCCTCGAATTGAAATTACTTCTTGTAGCTTTTCAGATTAGTAACTCATCGTTTTACAATCGTATATAAAGTCTGTTAGCTAGTAAGCTCGTTCACTGTGCTACGATAGCTAGAAAAATATAATTAATTATAATAATTTCTGTTTGTGTAGATATATATTAAATTAGTTTGTTTTTACTTAAAATATATTGTAAGGAAAAGCATAATGTATCAGTTTCATAGTAAAATAATAATTAATACATTTTATATAATCATATTATTATTTGTAGTGTGACCGAAAACATTCTTATTTAAAAATTTAATTATTATATTTTAGGTTAATCTGTGGTATGACTCTGATCTAGGTATGCTGATCACCCGATTATATCAATTTAGTTTAAAAATTTAATTTAAAATATCTTGAATTTTTGTGTGTCTGGGATAGATTATTAATTTAATTTATGGACCTAATATTTTTTTTATAATAAACTGAAACAGGAGCCAAAGCAAAAGTCTTCGAGCGTACAACCGGAAGCTTCTCAATTGCCTTTCTTTATATGAAAATATTACAAAACAAAACTTTTAACATTAGATCAGTTGTCTATTTCATTTTGAAAACAATCAATCTAAAAACATGATATGCTTTTAGATAGTCAAGTAATTCAATATGTAACATGCATTAACGAATCACGATGTTGGCCGGACCGGGTAGCACATAGTAATTCCATACGATATGGGAGCGATGCCAAATGTCATTGGTACGTAAAATTTGTAATTTCCGCTGCTTACTTTCAATGCTTGCATCCCATTATTTAATAATGGGATATTGCGTAAGTTAGCTTTGGCTTCATAGTGCGGTTCTGAATTTTCAGCGTGTATAATTATATACAAGTTTAGTTTCCGAATCTACTTGAGTGAGAGTGTTTAATTTTTCTAGCGCTATTATATAGAAATGAATAAAATATTGACGAAACACTAAACTTTCCATCTTTTGCCTAAATTCGAGTTGAGTTTGACTAGTATTTGTGTGAAGAAGACAAAAATAAGATTTTTCGCCGAGTAAATAACGAAGCTACAACTATTACCTTTACGGGAAAAATTGCCCGCCTTGTTACAGTGTTTTTCGTGTCATCATAAATAAAATATTTTATAAAACGACCTAAAGGATGATTATTGCTGGTCACTTTTCATTTAGAGAACGTTCGTACTCTGAAGGCAATATGGATTTAAGCCAGAACCTTTAACTTTGACATGAGCAAGCAAATGAGGAGTCTGTCACCTTCTTAGACCTGCAGGAGCGTATATGCCTTATCAACAAATAACGCACGCTGTCAAAGGCCTCCTGATAAAACAGAAGCAGATTCACTTATCTGTTGGCCACTGTTGATAACACCAAAACCTTTCAGATTATAGTATAAGTTAATAAGTAGAGGTCAGTCGATGATGACTGTAAAGGCACGCTTGTGACCATTCACACAGTCATCTGTCCTAAACTAAACATGTTGAAGACCGAATGTATTGTTTGTGGATGACCAGGAGACTCTATCACTATCCATATGTGACGTTGAGCTATTAAAGTGCAGTCTCTTGAAATTTTCAATTTATTTTGCACGAAATTGTTGCTTCTGCGCCACGACGATCCATATTTATTTTTCTTCAATGCAATCTGGATATACGCCGATTGTTCCAAAATTAGAACTTTTATCGAGGGTTACTTAACTTTGGTTTTTTTGTGAAGCTCTATTAAAATTCTTATTAAAATACATGAAAATATAGTAAAATTTTATATTCATGTAAAAAGTTTAAAAATATATATATCGTAAAAAGTAAAATGGATACTACTAGAATCGAGATACTATTACGTACATTAAATTGTATACTATATTGATTAAATGCTACTTCAAAAATATTTTAAAACATACCAAATTCATGACGTCACGTTATTATATTAACTTGATAAAAAAAATGTTATTTCGAGAAGCGCAGAATTGTGAATCCATGCATCAAACCGCGTATGAATATTCAACATTTGGTTTCGAATAAAAATCGACCAATATTTTTTTCTTTTTACGAGACTCTAAAAATTTAATGTGTCAAACATTCGCGTAGTTTTATTGCCAATGCAATATATGCAATGAAATTGTACATTTTGATTGTTTGCTTAAACGTGTCATGTCATGGCTTTCATTTTCAAAATAAACTATTCATTTTATCTCGTGGACATACACGTTGTTGTACCTGCAGCTTCATCTGACTATTTATATTAAGATTTTACGATCAAAAATACTAGCTCAATGCATTTAGAAATAGGTTTTGTGATTCTCTCTCTCTCTCTCTCTTCGGTCTTTGGACATCTGTCCCTCCGTGCTGAGGATCATAACTTCTCAGTTGCTCACATACGTAGAGTAGGGTATCTTTCTATTTGACTCAAACAGTGGCTTGATAGATTGCTGTGCTTATTGATATCTCAAGGTGTTGGTAGATTTGATCTGATCATCTTTTTGGGTTGCGTCCCCTTGGCCTTTTGCCTTTCAACTTTCAACTTTGCCCGTCACCATAAGTTGTTCCAAATTAATACTGTTCCTGCGCTCTATATGTCAGTGTATCTCCCGCTTTAATTTAGTATAATATATAGAAATGGTAAATATAAAAATTAATGAATATAAAAACATATATATAAAAGGGAAATTTTAACTAATTTTTACTTAACCTTTAAAACAATAGTAAATTATTAAGAAGGTGAAATTATTGTTCAATTTACATACAATTTTCGTTATCAAGGTTGTCTGGCACAAATTTAAGTTATATATAAAGCCTCTTTGCATGAACGAAATTGTGTAAATTAGTTTCTTATAATTTTGGTATGTACTTTTTGTTTTTGGTATCGGCGATATATATATATATATATATATATATATATATATATATATATATATATATATATATATATATATATATATATATATATATATATATATATATATATATATATATATATATATATATATATATATATATATATATATATATATATATATATATATATATATATATATATATATATATATATATATATATATATATATATATATATATATATATATTTATATCAGACACAGTAGTATACAAATAAAAATTAATCTAAGGACTATGTGAAGTCTGTGACACCAACAACCTGGTCTGTGTGCCTAAGTTTGGCAAAGGCCTCCTCCATTACTTTCCATTCCCTTCTGTTTTGCGCTACTCTTGTCCATGTTTTCCGTGCTACAAGTTTAATTTCGCCTGCCCACCTTCGAAACTGTCTATTTTTTGGGTACCAATACAGAATGCTTTTGTTCCATTTTTCGGGACCTCTACTTATATGGCCCGTCCATTTGCACTTATATCCACACATACACACACATATATATATATATATATATATATATATATATATATATATATATATATATATATATATATATATATATATATATATATATATATATATATATATATATATATATATATATATATATATATATATATATATATATATATATATATATATATATATATATATATATATATATATGTAATATAATCATTGAACATATATTTCAAGCTTATTGTATTTTATTAGGAATTTATTTAGATTTTTTCTTATTGTAAAATCAGTAAGTTTGTTATGTACTTACATATCTTGATTTTTATTATAGAGGAATATTTACATCTATTATAGATGTAAATATTCCTCTATAATAACAAATTCTATGGCTGATTTCAACTTAGACAATCAGAAATCAAGTAAAAAAATTAAATTAGCTTCACCTTTTACCACGTTCGTAGTTGGACAAGTAGAGGGAACCGTAAGAACCGTGGGAACATGGACAAGAGTAGCGCAAAACAGAAGGGAATGGAAAGTAATGGAGGAGGCCTTTGCCAAACTTAGGCACACAGACCAGGTTGTTGGTGTCACAGACTTCACATAGTCCTTAGATTAATTTTTATTTGTATACTCACTGTGTCTGAATAAAATAATATATATATATATATATATATATATATATATATATATATATATATATATATATATATATATATATATATATATATATATATATATATATATATATATATATATATATATATATATATATATATATATATATATATATATATATATATATATATATATATATATATATATATATATATATATATATATATATATATATATATATATATATATATATATATATATATATATATATATATATATATATATATTATTTATTCAGACACAGTGAGTATACAAATAAAAATTAATCTAAGGACTATGTGAAGTCTGTGACACCAACAACCTGGTCTGTGTGCCTAAGTTTGGCAAAGGCCTCCTCCATTACTTTCCATTCCCTTCTGTTTTGCGCTACTCTTGTCCATGTTTTCCGTGCTACAAGTTTAATTTCGCCTGCCCACCTTCGAAACTGTCTATTTTTTGGGTACCAATACAGAATGCTTTTGTTCCATTTTTCGGGACCTCTACTTATATGGCCCGTCCATTTGCACTTATATCCACACATACACACACATATATATATATATATATATATATATATATATATATATATATATATATATATATATATATATATATATATATATATATATATATATATATATATATATATATATATATATATATATATATATATATATATATATATATATATATATATATATATATATATATATATATATATGTAATATAATCATTGAACATATATTTCAAGCTTATTGTATTTTATTAGGAATTTATTTAGATTTTTTCTTATTGTAAAATCAGTAACTTTGTTATGTACTTACATATCTTGATTTTTATTATAGAGGAATATTTACATCTATTATAGATGTAAATATTCCTCTATAATAACAAATTCTATGGCTGATTTCAACTTAGACAATCAGAAATCAAGTAAAAAAATTAAATTAGCTTCACCTTTTACCACGTTCGTAGTTGGACAAGTAGAGGGAACCGTAAGAACCGTGGGAACTTAGTGATAAGACACTCCGCTCTCTGTTTACTTCCTTTCGAGGCATTGCGTGTTGTGTATGTTAGCTTAATTGCATTGTGTGCTAAAAATATTGTACAAATGTACTTATTGTTTAAAAGTTCAAAAATAAATTACCTATAGATAATCTACGAATGTTACACTATTTTCAATCTATTTTCAACATGTTGCTGTATATAGCGTCCATTCTGTATATAGCGCCGTAGTTTTTTTTGTTTCAAGACATTTTCTCCCTTATATCGGGACATTGCGCTTTAATTGGCGGATCTTGGCGCCGTAACTTAGTGTTAAAATATGTAATATCTAATCTAATGGGAATCAAAGTCATATTATATTACTCATTAGTTTACAATCACACAATATAGAACTCGATCATTTGATACAAAAAACGTATAATTTTACTATATTCAAAATAAAATATACACACGCCCGCTGTGGCTTGGCATACTCTGTACGTCTGTACATTCTACTTGTTCTACATACACACGATTAAGCTTTTGTAACGTTATAAATAACTCCCGTTATTGTAATTAATTACGTGGCTATTAATATTTTTACTCATTAAGGCGAACGTATGGACCGAAATGGATTTCTAGGATGAGCACACATGCTTGTTACTTTATTACTTAGAGATATATATTATTTTGTATGCATTTTAATATATTTTTTTAAATTAAAAAGCTTAGAAGGAAGTGATTTAAAGTAAAGTCATTTAAAGCATTTAGAATAATTTGTTACATAAAGCGCGGTGTTAAATATTGCCTTTTACGTAATTTGCCTAAAAATAAAAGCTGATATGATTTTTGTGACTATCGCCTATCTTACATAAAATATGCATGTGGATATAAGAAGTATTATTTTATATTATTTTCACGCAACAAGTGTAAACCAACCTTAATCGGATATTCTGATACCCACTAGATAAGGGTCAAGCCGCAAAATTTATACTCAGCGTAACGTTAAAGTACTAAAAGGAGTAGGTGTCTTTAAAATGCGACAATTTTGCGAATCGAGCCAAAACTTTCCAGTAATTACTGTTAGGGGAATTCGTTTCTGACACGTTAGCGAGTTAACTTGCTAGCGTTTCAAATAGTGACTTAATTGTTTTATTCAAATAGCAGGTTAAACTTTCAGGGCAATGATTCGAATGGATTCTAAAGTTTTATTGTAGACATTCATTTCATGAGATATGTTGTATGATTTTATATAGTATATTGACATATATAATTATATGTTTTAAATATATACAAACTACCCGTGACCACGGACTACTGCAAAGTGTTCGAAACGTCGGGTTTCACAAAAAATGCTAATATACGCGATAAATCCGGTTAAATTGTTTTATTTAAAATGTATAAAAATCGCGAAAATCAAAGAACTTATTATATCAGTTACTTTGGTTAATAAATAAAGTGCGGGCGCGGGCGGGTCTTATAATTAAATGGTAAATATTACAATGTAAATAAAAAGTATGATTACGGAACAAACCCTTGACAAACAAATCAAATTCTCATTTCAGTTATAGATATTTTTTTTAGAATTTTGCATACATTTCAAACTAATATTTAGATTTCAATTTCGGTTTTTTGCTTATGATTCGTCGATACAGAGTGGACAACAAAATTCTGGTGTTTGATTTTTGTTGTCAAATGACAATACACACACAGTTATACTATAATCATTTAAAAATGTAAGGAAAAATATATATAATCAATTATTTTAAAGTTATTGTACAAAGTTAGACAGACGAGATTTTTTGTTATTTGAAAAGTACAGCCGATGTTGGGGCTTAAAGTATGATTTATAATTGATTACACAAATTCTACACGTTAGCCAATTACCAATAAAATATGTTTATTACTTTACCATCCCTAAAAATTGTTAAGCCATTAAAACGGGGTACGGCGCGGGTAACCATATATATATATATATATATATATATATATATATATATATATATATATATATATATATATATATATATATATATATATATATATATATATATATATATATATATATATATATATATATATATATATATATATATATATATATATATATATATATATATATATATATATATATATATATATATATATATATATATATATATATATATATATATATATATATATATATATATATATAAATATATCGACAACGCTGCACCTGTAGATGTTATTTAAATTGTTATTATTACATTCAAAACGCTAGACGAGTCCACGCTTATGGTAAACTCTCGCTCAAGCTTGCGCATAAATTTCATGTTATACTGGTAGATCCAGATATTTGTGATTGTAATGGCTAAACGAGGCTCTAGAAATAATTAGTTTACTTTGAAACGAGTATCCACGTCATGTTTTTTAAATAACTCCAATGGTTAGCTCCTATTACATATATAACTCATATAAGATGCACAATGTAAAGTGTATTACTTTAAATTAGCTATACCCTAGAAGAAATGAACATAGCAAGCGAACCCCCATACATTATGTGTAAATAATTGCCAACATTGCTATATTGTTTTAAAATATTATTTGAAAGAGCTCACAATGCACTAAAAAACTGTTTATTCAAAATAGTTTAATAAATGTATGCAATAGTACTCGCTTATCACCTGAGCGTGTTTCGTAATGGTCACATGTATATATGAAATTTATATGGAAAAATCATATTTTACGCTCGGACTGAGCTATCTAAACTGAAAGCAACGGTGCTCTAAAAGCGTACTATGTTACAGAATAAAAAAAGAGAAGAATAAAAATTGAGGCCGTCGTAGCGCAGTAACACATCTAACTTTAAACGCTACATTGTCTAACTGTAAACGTTAGAAGATTGATTATTTTCATTTTCACAAGACAAACCACGGCGTTGAGTTCCACCAATCAAACACAACTTTTCAAGAGTTAAGTTGTAAGCGGAAAAGGGACTGTATTAATACAAGATTACTTTCCTTTACTCTAGTATATGCAAGATAAAGTGTGAAATAAAATTATATATGTATATATATGTATATATATAGATTAAAAAGTCAAACATAATATATAAAACGTGCAATGCATTTCTAATTCGTAATCAACATAAGCTTGTAGCATGATGCATATTAAAATTCATGGCTATGTTACCTACATTTATTCTGAATATGATGCACTTATTAAATTGCAACGAACACCTGGTAAAATGACTGTAAAAACAAATGAAACACGGTCGCATAGACTTCACAGTGTAAATAACACCGCGTTAAAAAATATCTACCTTTATAACATTTTTCTAGTTTTGACGTCAACTTTTATTATCAAAAATATTTGTCAGGCTGCTACTATAGATATTAAAATTTGTTAAAAATTGTGTTTTAATCTCAATTTTATTAATGGAAGTATCAAACTAGGTATATAATTTTGAAAATATTATCACGATATGGCAACAAGTGTTGATACAAAATTTGTTTGATACAAAATATATGTATATTCGTGTGTAACACGTTCCCATTAATATATTAACATTTAGAGGCAACTAACATAAAATAGTTTTATGAGATATGCAATTGCCCAAAGTTTTTATAATAATAAAATTCTTATAACAGCGGAATGTGCAATTAAAAGCGATGTTCAAAAGTGTTTTATTCCAAGATTTTCGTTTAATCGATTGAACATTACATGTATGAATTTGGAAGCTATTTTGTGTATGTCATGAAACACGGACTTCAAAATACTGCAAAATATATATTCAATCTTTTTTTAATAAATGAGGTGGTCGTTTCTTTCAGTGTTTATCTAAATAGGTAAAATAATTAGATAGATTTTGTTTTAAGAATTTTTCATGAATAAATTTGCTTTTTAGGCCATACTTATTTGATATTTCAAAAGTAATCGTACAATTGGGTATCTTGAAAAGAATTTGGAATTAAAATACTTATTTCGTCCATTAAGCCACTAATTTATCCTAAAATTGTCCTTAAATCATACATATTTTGTTAAATCTCTCAAAAATTCGAATATCGATTTTTTGCCGAATCATCATCTTTCCTCATATAAAAAAGCAAATACCAGTATAGTAAGTAACACGGGCGCTCATTAAATAGGCTCATTAAAACCTCACTTACGCGAGAGAAATTTAACAAAAGAAATATATTCCCGTTCATAAATGTAGTGTAGCGTTTGTAATGTAGGTGAAGTGTGTTCAAATATGCAAACGTAGTTAATACTGCGATCCTCGACAGTTTCAAAGGCTCTGCTTTGTACATAATGAGCTATAAATATATCAGCTGACCTTTTTCATTTGACTTCGCTTATTTAAATTTTTGGTTGGTTTTATGAAGCTGAAGCTTTATTTAAATTTCTTATCATTGGTATAATGGTTGTTGTAGATAATTTCAAACTTTTTTATTATTTTTATTTTAAGCGTTTTCTTCAATATTCATAAGCTTATTAACACGTGATTAAAAGCAATTAAAAACGTATAAGATATTTACATTTAACTCCCTTCACTTCTTCAGCTCGTCCACCAGAACCGGCACAGCCTTCAGTAGTGTAAAAACGGTCAAAAAGAAATATTTAGCAGAAGAGAGAAACCAATATTAATATAGCCCTCTCTCGGTTTTCCATTGCGTATTAAATATTTGAAATAGATGCCAAAGTATTCAAGTTTATATACCTGTTCCGTTAAAAAACATAGAACCAACTGTAATAAAAGTCTTTATTTACCACATTTTCGAATCTCTCGATACCGTCCAACTAAAACGTAACTACGTTTTGCAACTAGCAGACACAAATCTATTTATAAGCTATTTGACGATCTACAAACGGCAGTGGAACCGTTTAGTTAAACCTCGTAGTAGATTGACTTTTTTCAATAAAAATTCGCATCGAATTAAAAAGGATTTTTATGATGACAAAATAAAAATTCGATTTCTACTCGAGGAGAATGGGTTCTTTCATTTCAATTTTTTCGCTGTGGCATCTAGGCTAGTGCGGAGCTTAGTTCCACTCAAATGGTAATAATTAAAAAAATACGGAAAGCAGGAAATGGAGTGTCTTAACATTAGGTTCTCACGGTTTTTGTGGTTCCTTCTGCCTATCCTGCTATATGTGGTATAAAGCATAAAGGTAATTTAATAATTTAATAGTTTTGGGAAAAGTAAATTAGGATTAGAAACGTATACTTACAAAAACCAGAGTAAGGCAAAGAACGTTAGATATTATGGATGATAAACATATGCTGGATAGAACTAATTCTACTTCGCCAGGGCCCTCAATTTCAAGAGCTTGCATCATATTTGTGTTGATTTTACGTCTAACAATGGACGAAATCGAGCTGAAAATTATGATAATTGTGATGAGGTGCAGGTGTATGAGGCTGCAGACTTAACTTTGGTTTTCAAATGTAAATAACTGTAGATTACTTATTAATAAATATATATATATATATATATATATATATATATATATATATATATATATATATATATATATATATATATATATATATATATATATATATATATATATATATATATATATATATATATATATATATATATATATATATATATATATATATATATATATATATATATATATATATATATATATATATATATATATATATATATATATATATATATATATATATATATATATATATATATATATATATATATATATATATATATATATATATATATATATATATATATATATATATATATATGTAGTCGTGTTACAGGGTTACATTTCAGATTGTAAACGTGACGTTTGTAGGTTCGATTCCCACTTGTACGAATGAATTATTTCTAGTTCTCATATAGTTAAAATCAAAGGTCTAGCATTGTTCCGAAAAGTGGACGGACTCTATATTCGGCTAAAGTCTTGCAGGAAAAAGCTATTCCATTTTTATTTGTCTTAGTAATAAATCTTCTTTTTGTTAGTAATAAATTCATTGGTAATGTAGTTAACTGGTTATAAACATAATATTAAAATAACCAACTCAACTTTAAGAAGAAATCTATAAAGATGTGACAGAAATGAAATCTATGTCTCATTTTACTTCCTCATACGACTTATGTGGGCTAAGTGAAATGAAGTTACAGACAATCAGTTTGCAACTTCCAACTTCACAGTTTAACGTGAGCTGGCATCAAGACATATTTCTTAAAATATACTATATAAGTGTTAGATCTGAAGAATATGTATAACATAAGAATATTATTTAATATATTTTTTATATTTATTATTTTTTTGTAATAGGTTCTGTAACAATATATATACGTGAATATCTATACATTTGTAAATATACCGTCGTGGCGCAGAGGCGTAAGCGTCTGCCTGTAAACGCGACGGTTTTAGGGTTCGATTCCCACACGGGGAAGATTTTCTATTTATAAGATTTTCTATTTCCATTTTCTTAGCTCTGGAAACTAGGCAAAGTGTGGCGTTGAGTTTCGCCACTCAACATGCAATTTTTGGTTCCTGCAGTCGTGCGTGCGTGAATTAATATAAAAAACATACAAATATAGTATCAACATGACATAATTCGCGTTAAACGATATCCAATTGTGTAAACAAAACCTCCTTAATTAAATAATAAAGCGGACATCATTTTCGAAATGAAGCCATTACATGATTGTGTGAACAGAATTAATATCCGGTTGTAATGTTCGAATGAAAAGCGTTTTAATTTCCACCGGTAAGTGTCCGGCAATGTATTAATGTAATGAATGTATTCGTATGTACCTGCGATAAATTTGCTAATAGCATTGTCACGTATTGGAAAATGTTAGTGAAACATGATACGTATGCTTTATAAACATTCACCTAATGAAAATATTATAGTACTAATTGTTGTAATTGTTGTATACATGCAGCTTGAGGCTTTTAATTATTTTAAATAATGCTATATATATAACTGTGGAATAGTTTATGACTACTACTATATTATTATATAATTGAGGTTATGTACCTACTATTATTGCTAGTAACATTGTACTGGTAGATGAAATTATGGGAGATAAGTTAATGTTCCTTATAGCTTTTCTTCAAGCTTCCCAGATCCATGAGCGTAAGGTAATGCTGAAGTAATATCTTGTCTCTAAACTTAGAAGGTAATTTATAAGAGTATACAATCATTGAAATATACCTTACCTGTACCTTGCCAATTATTTAAGACCTTCGCCAGTTTCAATTAAATATTGCATACAAACCAGAACAAGTGCAAAAGGCCCCAGAATTTTACCACCTCGATAACTTCATCTGCTCCCGTTTTCTTACCATAATTCAAACTTCTTATATCAGTTTTTTAAAACCTGACTTTGTCATCTACAAAGAAATATATAAATGTGGTCATATGATGATAAAGATGTTAATGACAGTGGAAGAGACAAAAGAGGTACGCAGGGACCGCAGCTTTGAGCGCTTCATTCTCTCTGACCACTCTGCTGGCGATAAACCATGACGATATATATGTATGTATATATGTTAATTGTGGGAATGTAGGATTTGACTTTTTTTATCGTCTCATGTCACCCTACAGCGAGGACTCATGTGTAAGCTTAATAGGCATTTAAAACATATCAACGCTCGTCTTGAGTGTGAGTGATCCCTTACCCGACTAACCAACCTATGAATTTTAAATGAATTTACTTAGGTAACGTAATTAACAAAGCAAAAAATTATGTACATAAGTAGTAATCAATAATTTCAAGTAACACAAAATCTTTTTCGTAACCGGCAATTTACATATAAAATATCAGAAAACTTCCAGCAAACTCAAACATAAATATCAGCATTTATTAAGAAATCCTTATAGTTGAGGAACTTCGAAGGGCCTATCTATTATTATACAACTCGTTTTTTCTTCAAAAACAAAAAATAGATCTGAGCTGAACATAAATACTGAATGAACGAATATTATTTTATAAATTTTCCTTAAGTACTATTGTTTGATATAGAATGTAAAAATATATTTTTTGTTTCCTTTTTTAAAAGCGATCCCTTTTAATGTATTAGAATCTGAAACTGACACGAATATTCAATAAATAAAGTGTTAATTGCATGGCGTAGTCCCGAACTCGTGGAAGAGCACTCCGATCCACCCGATCCCGAAGGACAGCTCGAATCTGGTAAACTATATGCCTATCGCTATCACCTCCCTGCTCTCTAAACTTATGGAGAGTATAATAAACAGCCAGCTCTTGCTTTATCTAGAGGATCACCAGTTGTTCAACGACCGTCAATATGGCTTTCGCCATGGTCATTCAACTGGTGATCTTCTAGTTTACCTTAGTCACCGTTGGGCTGCAGCTGTCGAAAGCAAAGGCCAAGGCCTCACAGTTAGTCTGGATATGGCGAAAGCCTTTGATCGTGTGTGGCATAGAGCACTCTCAGCAAAACTTCCATCGTATGGGCTTCCCGAGAATTTGTGCAAGTGGGTTGCTAGCTTTCTTTAGCTTAGCTTTTGAGAACACTTCTCTTAAAGCCTCGCCTATTATCAGTATAATGGGGGCTTAGCGTTTCGAATGACTGTCAGTTTCGCGATCATTTGGATAGCAAGGCCAAATTGGCCGCGAAGAAATTGGGTGTCATCGGAAAGAGCGAGACACTACTTCACGCCTGCACACCGATTGGCTCTGTATAGAGCCCAGGTTCGGCCTCACATGAAGTATTGTTCGCATCTCTGGTCTGGTGCACCTCAGTATCAACTTGAACCATTTGGTCGCATACAGTGCAGAGGCGTTCGTACGTTGGGGATCCAATTATCTGTGAAAGGCTTTGGCGCTGCGTAGAGACGTTTTCCACGCTGTGCGTTCTCTACCGCTTATACTATGGGGAGTGTTCTGGAGAACTGTTTGATCTGGTGCCTGCCGCTGAATTCTCCAACCGCACAGTACGACATAAATTAAAGTGTCATCCCCACCATCTGGACACGTGGAACTCCACTACAGTGCGGTTCCGTAGAAACTTATTTCCATGTACTACACTACTGTGGAATAGCCTACCTGCGACAGTGTTTCCCGATCAATACTACATGGGTACCTTCAAAAAGCGCGTCCACCTCCATCTTAAAGGCAGCGCTCTTGTAACACCTATGCTGTTTCACAGTGCCGTGGGCGTCGGTGATCACTTACCATCAGGTGACCCGACCGCTCGTTTGCCTTGTCCTTCCCATAAAAAAAATACGATATAAACATTAGTAATTTAATTTATAACAGCGCGAAGTTATTTCACACTTCAAGTAACAAAAAAGTAAAATAAAAATATGTTTAATAAAAATTGCTTGAATATTTTTATAATTAAATTTTTGAAAAGGCTGTAAAAAAATAAATTTGTCTTCTATTTACTTGAAGACTAGGTCATCAAATTAAGCTTCAAATAGGAATTTTCATAGAGAAATAACTAAAATAGCTTATAATAAAAAATATCAACATCAAATATATTTCAGTTTGTGAGTTTAAGCTTATTTCGCAAATAATAGCAATGATAAGTAATTAAAGTTATAAAAAGAGGAATATCGTGGTGCAGAGAAGTAAGCGTCTGCCTGTAAACGCGATGGTTTGTGGATTCGATTCCTACTCGGGGAAGAGGGATTTTTCTATTTCCATTTTCTTCGCCCTGGAAACTAGGCAAAGCGCGGCGTTGAGTTCCGCCATTCAACACGCAATGCCTCGAACAAGGCGGAAAGCGGGAATGGAGAAAGCAGGGACTAAGCAACGGAGTATCTTAACACTAGGTTCGTATGGTTCCTGCAATTTCCTCTGCCTACCCTGCCATGTGCGGGATAAAGCGTGAAGTTATAAAAAAAAAAATAAGTAATTAAAGTATTTATAAAATGTGTGGGACCTTTGATAATATATACATATATATACTATATAATACTTGGAATATCGTATATGTATGAGAATGCTGATGCGAATATTTATACTTGTGTGTGTTTGTAATTTGTATATCGTGCGGCCGGACATTATTAGAGTGAAATAATTGATTTGAATGTGTGCCCAATTTCCTCATAGTGGTGACTCCATTCGAACCCAACTGAATCAAGCTGTACTGAACCTGACTAAGCTCGACGCCCACGAGGATTATGTACTCATAAGTTCCTGCCAATTTCATTCACGCAAACTCTTAAATAGGGAGAATACGACACAGAAATAGCTACATTAACAGCAGAAATCGCGAAACTTAATCTAAAAATTAATGAAATGCTTGCAGGAAGACACACGTGTGATTCATCTGTCAGTCCAGACAATGCAGAACTCCTCCTATGGATATTTGTTTTAAGTTTATTTTTTTAAGTTTATTTGAAAGTCGTAACTAAAACGTCTTCAGGTGTTTCAAGTGAAAATACAAGGCTGTACTTAAAACAATCTTCAATCTCCTCATATATAGTCATCCGCGACAGCGTACACTGCAGAAGGGAACTTATATATAGCTTTATAGAACTTATATATAGCTTTATAGAATTAAGATGGAATTCCGCAAAGTAAAGCCTGATTCTATTAGATATAACGTACACTGCGCCGAATGATTATAGAAAAATTATGGTCGATAAATATGAATCGAGACATAAACATATAGACGAACACGTGTTCAAATCATCGTCGTTCGACCTGGTAGGTTTACTTCCAATCACAGCAGATAATTATAGGTACTACTTAACGATAATTGAAAGAGGTACAGGTTGGCTAGAGACGTACCCAATAAAAGATATTTCGGCTGATACAGTAACGGCCGTTCTGTATAAAGAATTGACATGTAGATTTGGCAGTCTTGTTAAAGAATGATCAGGTTAGACAGTTATTCAGTAAATTAATGATGAATGTTTATGTATACAAAGGATAAAAATAACCCCATATCGTCCATAAAGCAAAGGAATCGTAGAATTGTGGTTAAGATATATAAAAGCATCTTTAATGGCAAGGTAAAATGGTAAAATAAATTAGAATCACGACCTCCTGAGTACTACGTTAGGACTTTGTGCGGCTAAAAATGAAACAGATGTAAGCGCCACCAAATGGCTTACGGCCAATCACTTTAATTTCCAGATGATTTTTTTGTAGATAACAGTCATATTTATGGTTTGCTTACTGTAATGAACATTAATTTTGATATACTTAATTCAGATTGGTCACATGTATTTTTTAGAACAGACCAAATTGAAAAGTAGTTAGCATATCATATTAAGGATCCACACAAAGTATTATAGAAGATTAAAACCAGCGTTTTTGTTAGATGAACAAATTGCGACACTAATAATGAAAACAATCTAAAAGTTACAAATTTTGGTGAACAATTAAAAATTTCTTAGGCACATAGATTTTTAAAAATATTTTTTCAGTTAATATAGTAAAAATAAATAAATGAAACAAGCAAATCTTCGAATTATTAGTAGTATACAAAATATATTAACGTGTTGTTATGATTAAAGCAAGTGCAAAAGTTATTAAAGTTCAATTGATTTGATAAATCTGCCTTGAAAAAACCATTGCAATAATATTATTGGATTTAAAAAATATAATATTATAACATTACACTAATTATTATTCAACAATACTAGCAGCAACAAATATTTATAATTTTTTTTTGTAAGACCTTTATAGGTAAGAGGTAAATCAAATAATTTAGAAAGAAATACTAAGAAACTAATTATTACCCAAAATGAAGCGAATACTGCAACCACTTCACAGTTCTAACATAATTTAGTAAAATATGATGATGCAGTAGTATTTAGCATGTATACCAAATATTTATTGTATAAAATATGTAAACAAGATACTCAAAAGATATAAGATCTTACTAATAAAGAAATGTCAGTACGTCATAGTAATATGTCCATTCCAATAATGTAACAGACGTAACCTGTGATATGAACATAAACAAAATGAATATTGTATATGATTATAGCTCATTGTATTGTATCCTGAATTGTAAATTGACTAAAACAAGTGAAAATTTATAATATAACGCTATAATAGAATAAAAAAACCAAATTGATTTAATTTCGTGTATTTCTATTATCGCTTGTGTAAAGTGGCGTCCATCTTAGTATTTCATAAATAAAATTATTGCAGAATTCAAAATAAATTTTCTTCAAATGGATAATACAATAGGAATTAACTTGTATGTAACGGAGTAAATGTATGATTACTTATAAGGAAAAATGTAAAAATATATAATTTTTTTTAAAAGAACGGTATATTATTTTGAGATATTATATAAGTGTGAGAATGCTGATGCGAGTATTTGTTATCGTGCAGCGGACGTTATAAGAATAAGCTAGTTCATTTCGACAGTTTCACTTGTACCCGATCACCTCATAAACATATTACGGACTTAGTCCGGAGTCCGGAGTCCTTGGATTCATCTTCGCCAACTCACCAGCTGGCAGTGAGTAGAGTGGGATTTTCACTGTTGGAAAATCATTTTCTTTTATTTTTTTAAATTTATATAAAAGCATTGTGTGTTAAAAACCTACCGAATACCGATAAATCGACGTTTTATGTAAGTTGTGTTTGTAGATCTTTTCTTCTCATTTTCCTTTTTTGGCAAAATAAAAAAGAATAATAAGACGAAAAAGAAATGATAATTCCTAATTACATTTAACCCATACATTTCCATTACACAAACATTTATGTCGTAGATAATAAGTATGTACATAATATTAAAATAAAATATCCTAGGAAATGAGACATCGTTCGAATGAATCCTTTTAATCTTATACCCATTCGACGTGTTTGCTGACGACAAATATTGCATAAAGATGAGGCAATATCTCTTGTCTAGCATCATTTCCTGGAGTAGCCGTTTAAAACAATATCTATATATATATCCTAACAACTGAGTGACGGAAGTATATTTACAGTAAGAGAGATTTAACACCCACGTAATGATTATTATTGAAACACATAGTATATAGGGTGTTTATTTTCTTTTTGCTAGTATTTTATAGGTATTTTTAAGGGTTTTGTATCTCATAAATATTAAGATTAGTGTATTACCTTAAAGTATTAAAATATAACCTTGATAGGATCGTTTTGCAGTACATCTATCTATCACTTTTGAAGATCATTTTTTAAAATTGTTTTGAGGTTCTGTTAAAATTATTTACCAGTGAGTGATTACTTATGCTGCGTTGCTGTATGTAGCATGGAATATCGATTCAACTTACAGTTTACCTACAATCCTGAAATTGATACATAGAAGTGCGATTTTTATTCGCTATTGACCACTGTATACTTACAGTGAAGTCAGTCAATCGCACTTCTGTGTGTCAATACCAATATCAGGACTGTAGGTAAACTGTAAGTTCACTATATCGATCACTATGATCGTTCTCTAAGTTTCTCCAAAAAATCAGTATGTTATGAAAAAACTAATTTCGTGTCATTTCATTTATTTTTTGGGAAATTAACAACGCACATACACATAACGTATAATCAAAACAATACAATTTAATATGAAGCATTTAATATGAGCTATATATATAGCTAATTGTTATTACTTGATATATACATATTTGAGAATTGTGTTTGTACCTAAAGTAAGTAATTGGGGTACAATAAAGAATCTTTGATTTTATTTCACTTTTCTTTTTGAATTTTTAATTTCTTTTTGACATATTCTGAAGTTGGATTCTTACGCCTTATACAATATATTGAATGAAAGAACAGAATGTCTTTGAACTTATTCTGCCTAACAAAACGATAGAAATATATTAATTTATGTGTACTTTATGTATGAGGCCTACAACTTCGCAATAATTCCTTTTATACTATTTATACCTGTTTGGAACTCAAACACTTCAAATAATTAACTCATAAATGCTTTTAAGAATATAAAATCTACCAGAAATTTAATTTAATTCTTAAACTTAATTCTTTACGTAGTGACAATAATAATTTTAGTGACAACATAACCAAATTGTAACTGCATTACGCTCTAAAGTAAATATCATCAATATAATCTATTTAAGATAAAAAGCTATAAGACAAATATAGAACTTCTGAAAATGTTTTGAAACGAGCTTCTCATAAATACCGTGATATCAAACTTCTTTGGTTTCAAACACTCTTATCGTAGTATGCAAAACAGTAATAATGTGTAAACAATAGTGTACTTTTTTCTTCATATCTTTTACAACGGTGCTTCCTCATAAACGACAGATTTAGTTTCAAACGACCACATGAATTTTAAAAACCACTCACAACATTTTAAAAATAGATTCATATATATCCAAAAACTTCAATTATTCATTGCAATAAAGAAATATATTAATAAATTTTCAACTTATAACAATATTAGCTTGCGCATTTAGGCGGGCGGAATAGGCTGCAGCCGCTGAAAGCTCCAGCGTCAGTCCATACCGCGCCGCCGTCGCCGCTTGTTGTCTCTACGTTGCTAAAAAACTTGATATCGTAGTGTATGTGACTCGTTTATAATATAAAGTGAGATATGTGGTGCGTTTATTTTTATTATAAGTGATAAAATTATAAATAATTATATTTTTGTGTGTATTTGGAATTGATTATTGAGTGAGTATCCTTCTAATAATAGAATATTTTATTTATATATGGTTTTTTACAGCCATATAAAAATGGACTTTTTACTTAATTGTGTTATTAGAAATATTTGCTTATAAAATATTATTGAAATTCGTGATTCTAAAATTGACTGTAGATATTGTGGTGCCTTGTTTGTTGAGTTACACTTAAAAATCATTTACATTATATATATCATGATATACAAGTAAATATTTTATTAAATTAACGATTTAATAGTTGTTTACGTTTCATTTCAAAATACAACTTTTCCGATTAAATAAAATCGGAAAACAATTTGAACTTTTTGGAAAATTAAAACGCAGCTTAACAGTAGAAAAGCTTATGCTCGAAAGTTCCGATTATTATGATTTTTCAATACTTTAACTCAGTATTAACAACATACTCAAAATCATAGAAATCTGTTTAATCGACGTTTATTGTTCTGAACTAGTTTATAGTTAGCGATTCTCTTGGTATTGGTAATATGGTAATATAGGCTACGTATTTACATAATTCGCCGCTTGTCAGTGGTACGGATGATTAATAACCCAGGTCTGTTCTCGTCCTTCATTTGATAGCATATCTACATTTACATATACATATCTACATTTGCATATATACATATAAATAAGACTTCTATCAAGTATAATAAATGAGATATATATAAAAAGGTTAAGATCTTTTTCCAATTTTAGCCATCCCATCCAAAAATACTAAAATGAACCTTGGTCTTCAATTGCTAAATAATTTATGACTAAATATCACTGAAAGTTAAAAGAATTTATTCGAGTAACAAAGCGCTAATCTTCAATATTTATTCAATATAAAAAAGTGTCTGCATATACTCGAAAAATTAATCTATTTAATTGACATATTTAAAATACTGTTATAGTAGTAATTTGATTATATCCGAAGTAAAACTAGCTCCTATTTATTTCAAGTATACCATTCAAGTCTGAAAGAATATTTTGCATGATTTTGTGACAAAAGAAATTAATTATGTAGTATTTATTTTTAAAAATTACGTATACATATTAATAAATAATTTATAAAAGTAAGTAGAAATCATTATATACAAATAATTTACATGTTTTTTAAATGAAATGAAGTAATGCTAGTGCTGTAACGCGACGGTTCTGAGTTAGATCTCAAAAGTGGGATTAATATTAGAGAACCCTTGCTTACTTCGCTTTGGTAATAAGACAGAACGCGGCGTTGAGTTCCGCCACTCAGCATGCACTGTCTAAATAGACGGGAAACGTATCTTACATCTTTGGGGGAACAACGAGATTTAACGGTCATATTGAGTTTATTAAAAATATGCCATAAGATGTATATAAAAAAATTAAATATAGAATATATACAGCACTAAATATAGCACTCGTTCCTATTATATAACTAAGATATACGTTTGATGTTCTTATTAATGAAAAATACGTAATAAATTAAAATATATCGGTAAATTGCACTTAATAATTTTTAAGCACTATTTTAAATAGTATTTGCTTCTAAATAAAAATGAATGAAAAAATATTCATGAATCTAGAAAGTCACTAATTAAAAAGAGCTATTCATAAAAGAGCTTTTATATATGTTCTAAAAATAATAATTATTAATAAAATGTGGGTGTTTTAGAAAACTTTATTGGTCTCTTAGTCAAATATATCGTTTTTATTTCACCTACGTATAAGCTTCTAACTAAAGTGCTTAAATACATGAATTAGAGCTATAAAGTTTTACCTTCTAATTCAAGTCAATTCAAAGTCCATAAAGGACTTTACTTTCTCAGGTAATTATTTGTTAAATTAGCAATATAAAAGCTCTTCGACAAATAAATCTTTAGTTGAGGCTATCTAACAGATGACAGACTTTAGAGCTTGTGGATTCATTTCCCTCATAGGAAAAGCAATTATTAATTGTTTCGCATTGGTAACAAGACTACGCGCGATATTGACGTCCGCTACTCTTTACATAAAGTTTTGAGAATTGGATGAAAGTGGGAAACGTAATGTGCTAACTAGCCTTCTTTGTTGTATGCGGGATAAATTATAGAGTAGTAAAGTTGGAAAAATATTAAAAATATCAACGAATATTTATTGATTTTAAAAGCAATTGGGTTACAAAAAATCGTTATTACTTTCTTTTTTACTCAAAATATGTTATGTTGTTTATAAATATGTAATTCATATATCTTTTCTTTATTTAAATATAAATAGTGCTTAAAGAAATTTGAACTTCATTTTGATTATCGATTAATCAATATTCAGTATAATTTTTTCTTTTTATCTTTCAATGTTATAAATGTAAAAGCTGGTGATAATTGACGATTTTTCGACGTAAAGACTACTGTATATATATATATATATATATATATATATATATATATATATATATATATATATATATATATATATATATATATATATATATATATATATATATATATATATATATATATATATATATATATATATATATATATATATATATATATATATATATATATATATATATATATATATATATATATATATATATATATATATATATATATATATATATATATATATATATATATATATATATATATATATATATATATATATATATATATATATATATATATATATATATATATATATATATATATATATATATATATATATATATATATATATATATATATATATATATATATATATATATATATATATATATATATATATATATATATATATATATATATATATATATATATATACATATATATATATATATATATATATATATATATATATATATATATATATATATATATATATATATATATATATATATATATATATATATATATATATATATATATATATATATATATATATATATATATATATATATATGTATATATATAGCCCAGAAAGATTCTTATCTCATGTATTATTCTATATATTTTATACAAGTGCAAATGCAAGTTACTTTAGAGGCATGTCGACACATTGCCTGTTGTGTGTAGAAGTTCAACGCCGCACTTACCTAATAGCCTATGCGAGTAAAATGGAAATAAAATTACATTAAATATACCATCTTCCCTGAGTGGGAATCGAACCCACAAGGCGTCGCGTTCACAGAAAGACTTAGCGTTTCTGCGCCACGATGGTCCTACTGTTATTCTCTATATTTATGTAACTTCATTTGCTTACATAATAATGTTCTAAATTAGTCACAATCGATTGAACTGGAAATAGGTATTCATGTTTGGTTTAGGTACATAGCAATTATTAGATACAACAATTTAGTAAAGTCAACATATAATGTGTAATAGTTTGAAAAATTGTTGTCTCTTTTTTAAAGAAATACTACAAAATTATCTTTTTGTTAAAATAGTCGTTTAATATATACCTATAGCCTAGATGAATAAACTGAAATGTACATGCATGTGTAGAAATAGGCTATATAAGCTCTTTTAATAAAAAAACCTATTAAGAGTAAATATCTAATGACAGATTAGGTCAAAAATAAAGCAATATAATTTAACCGTACTATGTACCGTACTTTTTGTCAACGTTGTAATATATAACTCAACTTCAAGGATACGTGTAATCTGCATTAATTGTGGGTGTAATTAATAATTTAAATTTTGCGCACAGTACACGCTTGTCTCATTAGCATCTAGATACTCTTGTAACGCTTTGTTCATACTGAGCACCGTTAAATTGTTTCTTAAACTTAATTATTTACGCCAGAATGGATCTTTCCTTCATAGATTGCTATATATCTATTTAGTAATTGGCTACTATATTGGTCTAAAAATATATAGGCGCCGATATAAAAAGTAGTAGGCAAAGTTAACATTGTGTTAAGTGTCAAGACACTAATTTCCGATTTTCAGAGTGACCCCAGTCACTACTATGTTCTTCATTGTCCTTTCGCATGACACATTGAATTGCGGAACTCAACGTAACATAACTATATTAAAATATACTTTTGAGTAATTTCTAATGAATTTATTCGCTCAATATTCAACTTATAAAATTTCCAAACATTTCACTTTTATATTTATATAGGAATACAAAAAAATATTGTTACTTAAATTTTTGAGTATACTTTAGATGCTTGGAATTTGATTACAACAGAAATAAAAATTCACACTGATAAAGTCATATTTTCAAAGATTAAAGCGTTGCCATCGCTTGTTTAAACATGATCCCGGAGGGTTAATTTTTAGCGAGAGCAAAACCTTTATAAATTCCAAGGAACATTTCAGCTAGGCCAAGCCAAAAGTGGAAAGTTTGTAAAATTTTATTAAAGCTGCCCTAGATCCATAAACTCTAATATGTATAGACTGAATTCTTAGAAGTTTGCCAAATGCTTATTATGTTAGAAGAAACGGTTATCTTTTATGATTATTTTATTTTCATATATTATATATCTCATGATGTATAATATATTTAGTCAATATTAATTAATAATTATTGAAATATTATAGAGTATGTATAATATAAGGTAATATCACCGTTTTTTGTTTATTTCTTGTAGAATTTAGAGATATCTTCTCGCAGCCCTCCCTAAGGACCTCACATGCCAAATTTAGGTATTTGCTGTTAGTCACTTAGAAACGGTAAAGTTTTGTTTATATATTCCCATTTATAAATTAGGGCTATCGTGACGTAATGACATACTTTCAAAAAGCGCGTCTACGTCCACCTTAAAGGCCGGCAACGCTCTTGTAACACCTCTGCTGTTACACAGGGCCGTGGACGTCGGTGATCACTAACCATTAGGTGACCCGACCGCTCGTTCGCGTTGCCCTTCACATAAAAAAAAAATAAAAAAATATCTGACTATTAACAGTGTGAGTTCGATTCCTGCTCGGGAAGAATTAATTAATTTTCATTTTCTTCGCTTTAGTAACAAAAGTAACACGTAACGTTTTCGAAAGTAAAAAGTGGGAAACAGAGTGACTTAATAATAAGTTCTTTGTCATCATCTTTAAAAGTGAGCAAGTAATAACAATAACAATGCATCTAAAATACCTATAATAAAGTTAGTCGTCCCCATAATTTTACATTTACCTGTTTACGTTACATTTACATCTTCGTAAGCAACAGAATGTAGTACTAATGTTAAATAATTTACTCGAGGAGTTTCCAAACAAATTAGCAGATTTACCTGTAAGCTCTCTATAGACGTATATTGTTTCTTCTTATATCCTGTATATACTTTAGGTTATTTCATAATATTTGGTTAAATATATAAAATTTCATAAGATTAACTTTTACAAATTAAATAAAAATTATATCTAATAATAATAAAAATACTGAATGAATAAATATGAAAATAGCTTTTTTTCTAAAAAATTAACTCTCCACTGGTATCCATTAACCATTAACACAGTTGAAACGCAGCTAAATTACAAAGAACACGGCCCAGTACACAAATCAGATACAGCAATGCAATAAATTAAGTCGTAGTCATTTAAAAGCGATAATAACTCTGGACGTTACATAAATTACCTATAGATAAGCAAAGGGTGCACAATTAGGGCATAATTAAGGCGAACCCAAAAATGAAAACGCTGAAAGGGTGATTTAAATAGTTTGTGAGGCCAATTAACGTATTTCAATTAGAAAATGGCTATTTTGTACTATGATTTGGAATCACCATATGGTATACGTTAATGTGATAATACTCGTAAAGCGTTTTGGGAATTTATAGCAACGCTGTTATGTTATTAAGTATGTGGTTATTTTATTTGATTGTTTCTCATTCATCGTCATATAAATAAATGTGTTGTGAAATGTGTTGGAAATCATTTTATATTGGAAGAGCGTTGGCCTGTATACTGAATCATTTAGATACAGTCATATTATTTTTAACAAAGCGTGACGTTAAATATCAACAAAATGCACATAATAACTAGGAATATTTAGAGAAAATAGAGTAACATTTTTATACGTTTGGTTTACCTACCTACTGCTATGTATGGGAAAAGCAAGAACACGTGTAGTACATTTAAATATTCATAAATAGTTTCTTGTACAAATGTATTTATATAAATATATTTATGGTATTACTATTTCCACGCTTTAATAATTGAGGAAGAAAAAACTCTTTATTATACCAACTAAAGAAATTGTAACGACGAAATGTAACAACCGTAAAACAACTGTACCCGAATACTTCTAATTTTGGGGCAAAACGCCCTTCCTCTAGGAAATAGACGTTAATTTCTGTCTTCCTTAAGGACGAGGAGATGTTTTCTTGAAAAATACTAAGTATAAATGAAGGCCATCAAGACGCCCGCAGCGATTTCATTTTCTAAAGCGCGCTGTTTAATGCAAGATGACTAAGCTTACTAATGTTCCTGAACATCAATTATATTTTTGTTTTAAAAAACATACCCTTACATATAATAATATTTTCTTTTTATATTTATTTTGAATAATGCATATCTTGACGAATAAATAATATAAAATAGATGACCAACGGAGTAAGCAGGGACTAAGTAACGAAGTGTCTTAACACTAGGTTCTTATGGTTCCTGCAGTTCCCTCTGCCTACCCTGCCATGTGCGGGATAAAGCGTGAAGTTAAAAAAAAAAAAAAAAAGATGACCAAATTATACAATATTATATAAATGAACCGCTTTTGTTTTAATAATGAGTATAAACTGAATTATATAAGTAGTATTTAAGTATTTAAGAGTCGCAGTTCTAATAATATGATTCTAATTCATATTCTGATACCTTCGTTGCCTATTTCGATTTCTACTGTAAGTAATTTTCATTACATCCTGCCTCTATAGGATTTTAGGAAAAATATTTTTGAGTACTAAATAATTTTTTAACTTAAACTAAGTCATTTACTTTATATCAAATAACAAAATAGAATATTCGCGAAGTAAATCAGTTAAAGTAGCAAAAATATATATTTAGATACTTACTCTATATAATAGATTGATAATAGATGATGATGATGATAATAGATTGTGTTTAGTTTATGTTTACGTTTGTTTTTGTTTTTGTCAAAATATTGTATCACTTTTTTTTTTTAATTTGATATTGTTATTGTAGCAAACGTTGTACACGCCTGTAATGATGTACCACACAGAAAAAGTCTGATGTTTCTTTATTACCTACTATTTTTATTGTGTGTATGTCGATGGTGTGTCTTTTAAATAAATAAATAAATAATGTAGATATAAGTGACTCAATATAATAAGCATGTATATGTGTTCGCTAGAATTATTGTATATAAATTATTTTTAGTGTCTCGATTTATGTTTTAAAGAAAAACGAAAAGCACCTTTGTTTTATATTAAGTAATGTATCAGTTCCATATAAACTTTATTTTATTAGTCAATTTTTCTCAGTATTTGCAACTTTTAATGTGATATTATTCATTATTCAATTAAAATTTACGCGGACAGACTATTTCATAATATAATTAATCAAAAGAGGTTGCGTATAACTCCATAGATTACACTACATATGGTTATGCCAATAATATAATAAAAAGCGAAGGATCAAATTTATTTGGTTTCTATATCAATAACTACTGAGAGATTTAAATCTGAAATACTTACTAAAATAATCAATAATTTAAACGACTTTATTGAAGTACTTTATTCAAAATCGTTATTCTATAAATATTTATTAAAACATATGTATGTTTGAAGAATATCTAAATCGATTCTTGTGAAACTCGTTGCAAATTAGAGAAGCAACATATAGGCAAATAGCCCATCCCAATTTAAAATTATTTCGAATGAAATTATGATACAAATTGTTAGAATAGTTTCGATCCGAAAACATATATAGTTCATATACAGTATAAAAATACAAAACATATACAGTAATTGAATTACAAACTTGTAACCTCATATGGCTTATACTTCCTATATTTACCAAATATACACCCATAGAGGGGGTGTAGTTGATATATTATAAGATTTACTGTTGTACAGTTTTCGCCATTTCTTTTTACGAAAGTCCGCCAATGCAGACAACCGAGGAAGGCGTCGTTTGAAGTTTTTCCACCATTTGTATTGGCATGTATTCGGATCCTTGGGTTTCTTTAATACCGTTAATACCGGATCTCTTTGTTGTTTGTTAGGGAGATAGCTTATCTTGTAAGAAGTTTGCATTACCATATGTTTTGTTTAGTTTTCGGTAATTGTATTGAATTTGATGGTATATTATGAAATATGCAGTTAAATAATGGATTAATAGTGTTAGTTCTAGACCTTGATCTCACTTCGGGGGAGGATAATGTGAGATGCTCTAGACCATTCTGATAGGGTCGGCGATTCGGCGATCTACTAAAAGAGATACAACCACACCAACTGCTGGGCATAATTCTCCCAAAAAATAGTAATATGATATTGAATATTTTCATATTTAAATAGGAAGCTATTACAAAATCCCACCTGTTTTCATTTAATAAAGATTATGCAATAATTACAATTAATGATATGTAAAGTGTACTGACAAATTGTTATACAATGCTACTGAAGCTTGCTATAAGCCTTTTATTTAACTGTTAATTTTATGAATTAAAATATATTTAGATATATCAATTATATTTTGACCTTTTTGATGCAGTGGCGCAAAGACTATAAATGCGATGTTCGCGGGTTCAATTTTGACTCAAGTAAAGTAATATTAAATATTTTAATTTTCTCGCACTGGCAAAAAGATAAAACACGACCTTGAGTTCTGTAACTTAACACCAACAAGTAAGCAGACTTAGCTAATATTAGAGACGGTTGGTATAGTCGCGCCGGTTTGTAAACGCGACGGTTTGTGAGTTCAATTCAAACTTGCGGAAAATGAATTTTACTTTTCCGCTCGGAAACATTGCAAAGTGCGACATTGAGTTCCGCCACTTAACATGCATTATCTTAAAAGATGAAAAGTCGGGTATGAAATGTCTTAACTTTAATTAGATTTCCACGGTTTCTGTGGTTCCCTCTGCCTACCCTCTGCCTGTCATGAGCGCGATAAATTGTAAAGCGTAAAAAAATTAATAATCCCAACTCCCAACTGCAGTGTTATAATATTAATGTTACAGTTCTGTTAATTAATTCATTATATACCAATTATAAATTCATATTATTATTAGATAGCGATTTAATCAATACGTTGTTGTAATTAACTTTTAATCTTCGATTTTATGCAATTTGTTTTATTTATTGCAAATAGGTAATGGCTAACATAAATTATTATATGAGTCCGATAAACATTTCTTGGACTATTTAATTAGAATTTAAGTAAAAGTAACAATAAGAGAAAAACGTATATTGAGTATAACAAATAAAATGAAGCATAATATACGTTTATATATATAATATACGTAATATACACCCAAAACTTTCTTTCATTTAGGATTCTTAATCCCAGGTAATGTTTCTATTATTAAAATAATGTGTGGTTTATTTAAAAAAAATTGAAGTAATGTGTATAAAATAAATAATAACTTGTGACTTTCAAAGAATAACTAAGTAAAATAGATTATTTATAACTACTTCACACTTTTTCTAACACTCTATTCCTCTCTCAACACCTAATTTTGAGGCAGGCTAGACTAAAACTGATTTATCAATTAAATGTATAATATTACTTACATACAACATACACGTTCCTTCTCCATAAATATTTTTTTTATTTTGTAAAACATTTACTTCGTCTCCTTCTTTTAGTTTATGGTGTTTTGAGCGTACCAGTTGAGAACAATTCATTCGCCAATGTTGCGAGAAAACATTTAAATTTAATTAAAAAAGAAATAGCTCGATATGATTTAGAATAATTGACTGAGAGAAAAATATACAAATAAGCACCCACATACACAATTTAGTACGTGCTTGGAAAACTAAATAGATTCGCTACGTTCAAATATTACGTTATAATGTTCTCATTTTATAAATTGACTAAAAGAAGTTATGTATATATATATATATATATATATATATATATATATATATATATATATATATATATATATATATATATATATATATATATATATATATATATATATATATATATATATATATATATATTTATATATATATATTAGTTAAATAGTTGTAGTAGTTTTAATACTTCTAATAAAAAAACATTTCTTCTTATAAAATATATTTATTCTTATATTTCTTTTCCAGATCGATCCAGATAAATGAAAATTGAAGAGTTTTAATATTGTACATATTAAATGTATTTTTCTAGAAAGTGAAGTGTTATTTGTAAAAATGAACAGTGAATTATAGTACTCAGACACAAAGACAATGGCTTGGACAATTGGTGTTATAATAGTGTTGTGGATATCAAACATCCCTTTGCATCGAGCTGATAATTTAGGTAAGATAATATTTATATTACTTATAGTCATACTAACTATGTGTATAAATATATTACAAGCAACTTTTAACTTTTATGTGTTACTTTTAAGATTTTTACCTTCGAGTTTGATGCAAGCCCTTAGACCATATGTATGACAAGGAACGCCCCCTACAATATCTCCGCAATACGAAAGAAAATCACTATGAACCAAACATTCCTTGCCTTAAGATAAAATATATACAACTTTTTCTACTATGATACTTTACTTTTAAATCTCATGACTAAAATTATCTAGATACTTATATTTAAAGAGACACAAAATTATATAAAGTTTACTTATTATCTAAGTCAAAGTAACAGTACACTTTACTTTAATTTTTATAATTAAGTAACACTTAAATATAAAATTACGTATATATTATTGTATCGAGTAATAATGTAAATTGAACCTAGAATTAATTTATCACTATTATACCCATTTTCTATATCGATCTTCGACTATTACGTTATTCTAATTGAAATCAAATAAGCCTCTTAAAGCAACGTAATATATTCCTACAGGATTACTCCATTATTTCTTGTAATTTATGAAAATGGCTTGTCAATTGTCTTTGTCAGAAGTTATTCTCGCTATTAATCTTATTTTCTGTTTAGTATTTATTTATTTTAATATAAATATAATATATTTTTATGATTTTCAAAGTGTTAATCTACATTGAGGATAGAAAAAGATATAAGTTGTATAAATATAACAATTTTGTAATAATATTCTTGAAGATATCTTTAAGATTTAATAAACTTTTACCTAGCTTCAGTCGAACTAAGCTCATTGTGTGTAAATCCTTAAGTAAATTATTACTTTCCTGAACTATAAAACATATATATTTAATAATTAAAAATAGAAAATAAAATATTTGCAAACTATAAACGTTTTATACCGCTTATAATAAATTTATTCTGTATATAAAAATAAATTTGGATTTCATACGAAACAGGCTTTATTTATTGGAACGACGTGGATTAAATAAGCCAATATGAATTTATCCAGCTTAATTACAAAAATAAATAACACAGACTATTTATGTAATAGATCTTTATAATTATTTTAGCAATATTATTTTTAATTTTTGTTCCTTCACTGACTGTATAGTCAGGTCTATAAACAAGTTAAGGCTTTTTGAACATAATTTTTAAACTAAAGCTAAGGCAATAGAAATATAAAATATATTATGAGGACCGTTATAGCATAGTGGATCGACGTGTGCTGGTTTGTGAGTTCGATTCCCCCTCGGGTAGTCTGAAGTGCTTTAATTGTATTCGTTCTGGTAACAAAACGTGGCGTTTGCTTCCACCACGAAACACGCAATGCCTTCAAATGAAGTTTCATATCACTAAGTTCTTTCTACTGACGATTCCCTTCGCCTACTCTGCTAATTTAAGCTTCACTTTTTATTCCGTATATACGGAATAAAAAGTGAAGCTTAAATTAGCTACATACTTATAAAAAGATATATAAGTATTTTAACGTAACGTAGCTAGGATGAGAAAAGATGGCTTAGTAATTACTACGCTTGGACGGTTCCTATAAGATACGCGTTCAAATTCCGCTGCAATACAATTATTATCTTTTTCGTAACTACATAAAATGCCACTAAATTTAGTCTTCTCATACAATAATTGCATATTCACAATATTTTTTTACCACAATATAAGGAGTTGAAATTAGAACATCATTAAAGTGGACTGTTTACGTAGGACGGCTTAATTGTTAATATCCGTCCAGCACGGTTCATCTTAGCAGGTATTCAGTAAATTGATTAAGTTGCTTTCTAAAATCAGGTTAGAGTAAATTTGATTAAGCTCCTCATAAACCAATTTCCTAAAGTCAATAACAAGTACATTTACATAAGTAATAAAAGGAGTATATATAAAATAAGCCATCTTTTCTCATTATTTTTTGGTCAACAGTGCAACATGACCAAACAATTTCATAAACCACTCCTAAGTCTACGATGCGTATTAATTTAATAAGCATTTGCATTTGTTAAGGTTGTCATAGCGTAGTCGGACGATGCGCCGACACGATTCTACTTCTGTCAAAATATGATTTTCATTTGTCTCTTCTGACAGATAGAGTGCGGCATTAAGTTTCGCGACTCTACAGACAATATCTCGGTATTTTATAAAATAGGGAGAAAAATGGAAGACAGTCTTTAAAAATACTTTTCTAACCTTAAGGATTCTTAGTAATTTTACTTTTAAAACTGTATATTTAGAAGATTTATGTCTCAAGCAAGCAAAAATCATACAAAATTATAACTTAGCCTCTAAAGTAGTATATCAGGTGTAGTTTTAACGGTATCTTAACAACGATATTCTCGAATAAGCACTTTCGAAAATGAATAGTAATAATTAAATGAAACAAGAGTAAAAGCAATCACTGCTGTGACAAATTGTTATTTAAGCTGTTAAATTAACGAAAGTACCTCGTTATTGATGTTCGTTTGTGAATGTTAATTAATAACCTTATAATGTTACTTTGTTGTATGATTAAATTTTAATTGAAACGCTTTACTTTCATCCGCATGTAGCCAGATATACGAAACATAGTGTTAAGACACTCTTTTTGTCACTTTCTAATTGAACTATGAAATATTTTAAATTTCAGAAACCACTGCTAGTTATAACTTATTCCAATTTGAACAGACGACTACTGTTACTATTAATATACTACTAGTATTCATTTCGAAATCAATCTTCAAATTATCTAAGTTCACAATATTAATAATTTTTATACATGATTCACTTACCAATTAAAATTTGTTTATGTCTGCCACCTATAATAACAAATAGTGTTATAAAAATTTGAATAAAATCGTTAACTTTTATTTACATGCACAACTGTTCACCTGCCGCAAAGAACATAGTCAAACATATAATATTCTTAAGTAAAATATATGAAGTACAGATTTTTAAAGAAATACAATAAGCAAGGGTGGACTGATTTCTATAAGAGATATATTCCAGTATAATAGTATTTATTATTATTTATATTTTCGATATTTCTATAAAATATCGTCAGTAATTCACGAAAGTAAAAGGAGATAATAAAATAAAATCTATGTTATTGAAAAGCATCACTATACTAATACCTACTATATAAGCCAGTATCAGAATGTCATTATGTAAATACTCTACATAATTTCATATGCCCCGAAGAGCTTCATTTTCAGTCGCAATGAACTGCTCTCACTGTATCTGAATCTTGTACGTGACAAGAAGTTCGTATAGTTTTGTAAAACAAGTGACATAGGCGTAGGGTATTATCACACTGTAGTTGTGCCAAGAAATATACTCGATAAAGAGATATAATATATTTATTTAAGAAAATTTAGATATAGTTTTAATATTTTGTGTAATAAAATATGACGAAGGTCTTAAAAATTTTATGCTATCTGTATTTTTATCTATATATTTTTTTATTTTTACATAAAATTCGGGTAAGAAACAGTTTATATTCCCCAATCGTATGATTTATCGTTGAAATATACAACTGTATTCGATATGGTCTTAGATAAAGGCATTTGATTATATTCTGTACGTGAGTGTGATAGGAGCCTAAATAATGGCACGAATTTATCTAACCGACCACGTATCCTCTCGACCGTTAGATGACGCCGATAAGTGTACTTTAGCATTATTTAGATTCGAATTTCTGGTCCCTTTTATATGGTTGAGATGAAATCTTACGGATCTCGTCGTTCTTGCATTTTGTTCTTAAAATAAGTTGTCCTTTGTATAGATTTTTTAAACGTCTCTATTATTCTCTGATGAGGCAATTGAGAAAGATTGAGAAGATTTTCGTGACGTAGAGGCACAGTGAATTTTTGTAAATGTGGCAGTTTAAGAGTTCGATTCCCGCTCGGAGAAAATGCTTTCCTTTGCTTTTCGATTTCTTTCTTTTTCTCGAAACACACTTTATCATTAGGTTCTCTCTGCCTATATTACTTTGTGTGGAATATGGTGTAAAGATAAAAAAAATTGAACTATTTAAACGTAGCAGGAATCTATGTAATTTCTAATTTATATTTATATAAAATAATTATTTCTCTAGTTCATTATATTAACATATGGTAGCGTAATGCATTTCAGTCATATGTAATTTCTAGTAATTTGGTGCTTAGTCTTGCCCTTAATCTATCTATTTCTTGTTCTAGTTCTTTCCTAGCTCAGAGAATCTAGTTTAGGTAAAACTGATTGGTAATATACTTATTAAGTATATACATAATCCTGTCATCAATTCATCCTTATGGACCTACTAAAATTTACTCCTACCCAACTTGGTCTTACAAATATCCCCAGTCTACCAAACTTCTGAGTTCCATTGATAGAAATTCACAGTAAATTATTATAATAATATTCGGCAATGATCAAATTTCCGTTACATATGTATGAGGAAATGTATAAGTTATGAAATTTTGTTTTCAATTGGCTTGAGTATTTTGTAACTAAATGAAGGTATTTTCTTGTATATGATGTTCAAAAAGTTCAAAAATTTTATATTAAATGCTTATTTCCCTATATTCTTTCTACTTATTACGTTAAACAGATTTTGGACTTCCAATCTTTTTACAATAAAAATTATTTTTAATCATGTATATATAATATCCAGATTGAAGTAAATAAATGAAATTTAATGAAATTGTTATAAAAATTAATAATAATATTTTAAGTTTTAAGATTTATATTTCACTTCTATCAGCGTCCCTTATCACAGGCCATTTTTTGTATAGTTTATTTCTAATCATACAGAGAAATTTGCAAATAATGATAAATGTGCCTAGACTCATATGTCAATAACTGGATGTGTATCAAATAACATTATTTTGCCTAGTATTTCACTAACTACTTGCTAGTGCAAAGACAGTCTCCATTATCATCTATTTCACGTAGAAATAGTAATCCTATCAAAATAATAATTACTTATTAAATAAAAAAATTAATTGTTACTGAAAGCGAAACGAACGGGGAAAAGCGAAGCGAGCTTAGAATGTACTAAAAAAATTTAAAAAAATCACATTATTGTTAATGTTAATTGTTTTTTAACTTTATTTTGTGTTATTTTATTTTAGGCTTTAAAGCAGCCACTTAGGTATTGGAGGATCCTGTATGACGCGGCCACACAACAAAATGTACAAGGAAGTGTTTCACAAATGACTTAAAATAAAACTTTTATGAAATAAAAACTTGTATAAAAATTTAATAGCAATAAGTTTAAATATCTTAATAGATTTTCACTGCTTAGGCCTACCTAATTATATATTTTCCAGCTTCACGATTTATCCCAATAAAGCGTAAAGCTGTTACATTTTAGATATTTATAACAACATCGTTTTCGTATAACGACGGTAGGACCTTAGATAATGTAAATAAAATATATGATTTACAAAATGATAGGAGGAAAATGTTCAAGATTTATAGACATGTTAATCGTACTAATAAAATTTCGTTATATGAATCTACGAGAATTCATAGCCCGTTAAATTTATTACGGTTCGACGACACTACGTTATAACTACGTTTTATACCTAAAATTGATATTTTTATGTAAGTGAGAAGTGGTAAATAATTTTCAAGTTACTTGACAGAATTTTGTCGTTTAATTTGAATCCATTAATATGAAATTTCTTTTTATAAAGGGAGAAATTGAGATTGTTCTATATAGCAGTACATTTTTTAAATAATTGAAACCAATTCAAAATGATTAATTTAGTATTCTTAAAAGATTTGTACAATAATTGAACAATTAAATGTAAAGACTTTGTTCCTAGCTCCAGAAAGTTGATTAGTTAGTACAATAAAGGGCGTTAGTTACGTTTTATAATATATATTACAATCATTTCGTAACACTAGCAAATAATTTCACCCAATCATTCTTTTAGACTGCTACTACTAGTATATATATTTTATGTATTGTACACTCATGTTTAAGTTAATATTGTGTTTATTTTGTAACAATATAAATAATTATATCTTTTTTATCAGATTTTAATTAGGTTCAGTATTTTTATTAAAAAAAAAACTCTTATATTAGAAATATTACTGATTATATTACCAGCCCACGTTACTAGACGTTACTAGAGGACCATCGTAGCCTCTGCTTGTACTTGACGGAGATGGATTACTTCATTTCCATTTCCTATGCTCTGTCAACTAGGCCAGCGGAAAGCGGAAAACGGAGTGTCTTAACACTATATTCAGGTTAACACGTGACGCTATAAAAAATATTACCATAATTTGCTGAATTTTAGCCATATAATATATAGCATTCAAAATGTAGCTTGAAATGTAAATCAAATGTATTATTTCTAAAGGCATATCAGAATTTTACATAAGTAATGGTAAAATATATAGAATATTACTACAGGAAAAAATTTAATGGTGTATAACCTTTCTCGTTCTTTTCAATTTAATTCAAGACTGTCTTGATAAGATTTCTTACTTTATCCCAACAGCGGCCAGACCTAGCTAGATCTAGGTCAGCCTGCATATGCAATACAAAGCTTGACCTGAAAAGAAAGTGCTAGTTAGGCATGTTATTAAATAACAACAATTCGTGGCGTCTGTCCATTAAAATTATTTTAATTATTTTGTCTTATTCTTTGTATATTAATATTTATATATCTTGACAGTTAAAAAAATACCATATATATATATAACATTTGTACCTGACATGGTGTGTTATCCTGTGGACTTTTACATTTTTATACATAATCACATACATGACCGTCGCGTTTACAGGTAGTCATAGTGGCTACCTTTAAACATGACCGTTTGTGGGTTGAATTCCCACTCAGGGAAGATGGATTTTTCTATTTGCATTTTCTTTGCTTTGGAAACTAGGCAAAGCGTGGCGTGGCATGATTAAGCTACGGAGTGTCTTAACACTAGTGTACATTGTAGGGGTAGGGTATGCAACCACGCTCTGCTACCAAAAAATGTATATTGAATAATGTAGGGTAGGGGGCTCCGCAATTGTGGAAGCGTGCTGAGGGGGAGGTTATATATTAATTATTTACTTTATTAGTCAGTCTAAAGGATAATAAAAATGTACAGTACCTTATCTTCATTATTCACAACACAAACACTGATTGTTCATGGCACCAAGGAATGTTTCACAATAGTCTTCTTCACTTCTTCACATGCACTATTATCTTTTGTAAGTTTGTCTTTGTCAGGTTTAATATCAAGAGGGGAAAACATAAAGGAGAAATCAAATAAGGTTGAGGGAAAATCACACCGCTAATTAATATATCGATTTAGGAAGGACGTGCGCTCGCGTCGGCCGTCTCACGTGCCACTCTTGACCACTCGCGCGGGGTGTTCGCAAAAGACTAAAAAAACTAGTCGGGGTTGCCAGATATGAACAAACAACTAGGTCCATATGGTTCCTGCACTTCCCTCTGCCTACCCTGCCGTATACGGGATAAAGCGTGAAGCTAAAAAAATACCTGCATAACAAAAATTAGCAATCTAAATTTGTTGATATTTGTTTAATTTTTTTCTATATTTTCATAATTATTTAAAATTATTATAGGATAAGTCAGATCTGTATGTTACTTTAACAAAATAAATATTCCCATCCTCAATATAATATTTCTATTAAGACCCTTTCAACGTGTCACTTGCAGTTACAAAAGAAGTGCGTATTATGTTACAAATAAGAAAGATATGGATTTGACGTTTCTATTCACAATGTCTGTTTGACGAAGTCCGTTAGTTGTTACTTAATAATGTATGGATAGGATGGAAATATTCTTTAACATTTACTTTATTGTTTATTTATTTATACACTACAATACTACGGTCTATTAGCCTGTTTTAACCTACTAACTAGTAATTTAATTATCCACGCTCTATCCCTAGCGGGGTAGTCAGAGAAAACGGAGCGCCAAACGCTGCGATCCCTGCATACCTCTCATGCTTTTTACGTGACTTTCCTCCAGTATCTTCGATACTGTGTTTTCGAAAGTCAACCGAGGTCTCCCCTTACCTCTCTTACCACTCACTTTTGCATCGTATATCTTTTTTACCATTCTTTCGTCACTCATTCTTTCGACGTGCCCAAACCATCTGAGCACGTTCCACGCAGCTATTTGGAAGGACTGAGCTACAAATAGCTGCGTGGAATTAATTATTCTACTATGAAATACGTAATATCACATATATAGGAAAACAGTGTTGATATAGAAATTAAAATTTTAATTATATTTTTAACGAATATTATTGAATATGTTGTAAGCTCAATGTCAAATCCAGGGCAGATGCTTGCGATAAAAGCATTGTTTATTACAAATATAAGTAACTGACAATATATGTATATAATGTATACAAATATAATGATGTAAATCATTTGGCAGTTTAAATTATTAAAAGATTTTAAAGTATAAACTATTTTATTATTTCAATTACATAACAGAAAATAAAGTTCTAAAACAATCAAATCTATCAATAGTAAACATCTTTTTTTTTCACGCTTTATCCCGCACATGGCAGGGTTGGCGGAGGGAACTGCAGGGACTGTGGGAACCTAGTGTTAAGACACTCCGTTGCTTAGGTCCTGCTTTCTCCGTCCCCACTTTCTGCCTTTTTCGAGGCATTGCGTGTTGAGTGGCGGAAATCAACGCCGCGCTTTGCCTAGTTTGCCAGAGCGAAGAAAATGGAAATAGAAATATCCATCTTCCCCGACTTGAAATCGAACCCAGAAACCGTCGCTTTACAGGCAGACGTTGCGCCTCTGCGCCACGACGGTTCTCTTAAATCAATAAATATATATATTATTATTTCTAAGCATAAACAAAGTTATCCGCTCTAACATTTTTACTTTACATAAACTCAGTATCAACATGTGCTGGCCAAGTTGTGTGGACTTTGAACATTGAAGCTCATAGAACTTAAACTGCTTGCAAGCTTTAATTCTATTACAATTTCAAAGTGAAACTCAAGACCTACATATTGTATAGAGCAAAACGTTCAACTAAGTCAGTAACTTGTGTCCTTTACCTTGGTAAATAGAAATTGTCTATCGTAACACTGAGCAAATGTCAATATTTATCTTATTGATCCCGACTTAGGTAAGACAAAGCATGCTTAACAAGTCTGCTACGTGCAAGAAACTCGTAGAGCTGTATAACTGCTTGTTTGAATATATATGAATATAACACTGTGTATATGAATTAACGCCTCAGAAGCCTTTGGGACGTGCCTGATTACAATATTGTTGTCATTCGTTATGTATACAGGGTAGAGTTTGAACTCTCTGTATATAGAGATAATTAACAGAATACATAGAGATATGTCAAGATACTCAGTTCTTCTCTTCTACTTGAATTTTCAAAAGAAAGTGGAAAAAAAATAAGAAAGGAATAATTCATTGGTTAAAAATCTATCCAACAAAATTAATTTAAATATTTACGTGACATAAAATGCATTCAACAGTATAATGTCAATCTTTAAGATACAGAATCAGGTCAGCGATTGTATAAGCTCGGGTTTAATATGTATAAAATATCTCTTCGATGTCAAGGTAACTAAAGCGGTGATATAAAAAGGGAGTTTTTTACATTGTAGCAATAATATATATGAATATATATTTTTATATGACTCTTTTTTCTTTGAATCTTTTGAAGTTTATTTGTAATATAAGTATTGTTATTTTAAATATGAACTGGCTTAAGTACGATTGTTAGATTTATGTCAATATTTAATATATATGTAGAGAACAAGAAAAAATGAAAAACAAATGTTAGCATTTTGGCAACCATACATTAAATAGGTGAAGTATTCACAATTTCATTTCGCATCGAGGTGCTAGGAGCTTGGTCCAAGCTCATCTGGGCAATGCCTGGGACTTACGTTAAATCTACACTTGGCTTGGCTTACGAAACACATTTGAAACTTGCCTCCATTGTCCAAGTTCTTCTCTTCTGATTATGTTTTGCTTCCACTATGTACAAATTAACTCTAAACTTGTTCCTGATCAGTTTGTTACTAAGTTTGAAGTACAAATTACTTGGATTTGTAAGTTCTACCAGTTCTATATGCTTTAATCTTTAACATTCAGAGAAAATACCTAATCTGGTAACGAAATTGGGATATTTTTTAAGAATTTCCTTCTATTTCTTATATTTGACCATTATAAAAGCTTAACAAAAACTCTTAAAGGTAGGATCATCGAAGTGCACAGACGCAGCATCTGGATGTAAACAACCGTTTGTGGGTTCAAATACAGCGGATTTTTTTTATTTCGATTTTATGCATTCTGGCATTTAGGAAAGAGTGGCGTTGAGTTCCGCCACTTAACAGCGATGTCTTAAAAGGCGGAAAATAAGGAATATAGTGTCTTAACACTAGGTATAGTTTCCGCGGTTCCCTCTGCCTACCTGAGCGGAAAAAAGCCTGAAGATATATATAATATATAAGGGCTTAGTATAAAGGAGCTTAAAACTAAGTGACGAATTAGAAATAAAGTGTAATTACAAAATACTATCTCAACGGTGGTATGACTACCTCTTCCAATAAGCGTTTGGTTATTTCATCTTTTGCCCTATAAATAGTACCAGATTCAGTGGCTTTTGGAAGCGTCATTTTAAATTTCACTAGATTGATATTTCACCTTCTATAGACTAATTATAGAAAGCAGTCGATGGTTACATTAAAATAGAGTGTGGAATTCGTAATTTTTGTACCGAAAATTTAAAATATGCCGATTTCGGGATAGTAGCAATGAACATATTACAGTTCATATGACTTGACCATAATAGTTATACTTTTATGTCATTTGCTTCTTCCTTTTTACTTCTAATATATTTAAATAAAATATACAAACAGTGCCAAAAGTAACGAAATCATTATTACCAATTCTAATAAGTAAATGATACAAGGCAATTGGGCGCAGAGTGTTCAGCAAAGGCTTCCCTTTTCAACTTTTCTTACCATTTTCGAGATATATATATATTTATTAAGCAATTAAATAGAACGCTGCGCTTTATTAACTTACCAGAGCGGGTAATTTCATTTATTTTTCCTTTGTTAAAATCAAACCTAGAACCATCATATATGTATTTAGACGATATCACGACAGCCTCAACTACTACTTACTATCCTTATAAAAAATATAACTAAATTTAAAAATTCACGTACAAAACAAGTTTGTCAATTTCCTTTTTTATTCACAAATGTTATGAAATATATTTTGTAAGAGCACTACACTATACAATTCAACAGAGGTTTATCTCCACCTTAGCGTTAGAAGTTTTGAGTGTGGAAAGTTTCCGCTAACTTCTCGTTTACAAACAATGGCTGTACACTCGAATGACTCTTTGTTAGTCCGACAAACACGTGAAGTCATTCTTAAAGGTGTACAGTCTAAAGTTTTATGCAAACACTATTTACTAAGAATATTGTTTGTGAAATTCGATTATCATACATTGTTCTTTCTTCTCTGTAGTATACATATATGTGTATAAGAAAATATACATGTGAATATATGTGGTATATTACACGTATTATGCGTTATAATTTACAAGTATATAATAATTTTCAATGTGCTCGAAAGATAACGTTAGGTAACTTCGGATAACATTTATGAATTAAAGTAATTTAGATAAAAGGCATCGAGTAAAAGGTTATATTTATTACATTATAACGTAATGGCTAAACGGCTACACTTACATAGAGTTGTGTGTAATTTATATACATAAATAAATATGTAAATAACCTATATCCACATAATAGATAAGATATTCCAAACTTAAACTTTTATTTTTTTCAATTATATGAAAGAAAATACCAGCAATATATTACAACATAACATAACATATTATTATTACAATAATTCATATACGATATTTATTCAACGTACTATGAGAATATTATTTCGTTTTGATTCAATAACCATCCTTAGGCAATGGCTGTTTTTGTTCGAACAATAACTTTAGCCATTTTAATAATTTTCTATGAGTTAGCAATATTTGATATTTTCTTTTTATATGTTTTTATGAGGCCAGTATAGAGTAATAGCAAGGCGTACAAATGTTACGTTTGTGTGTTCGATTCAAATTTAGAGGAATAATTTTATATAAAATAATAACAATGAGTGACCTATTTATTTTTATTTAAAATAATAATATAGTATTTTGTCGTGTTGTCAAGTTGAATGAATGAATTAATTAATTGAATTAATAAAAAACCTACCAGAAAAATTTTTTGTTCATCACTGGGGAAGATGGATTTTTTTATTTCCATTTCATTAAGTGTTTTAATGGGTTCCTATGGTTCCTGTAGATCTCACTGTCTACCCTGCCATGTGCGGGATAAAGCGTGAAAATATAAAGAAAATTAGGATTAGGATTACTACACTACCTAATTAAGAGAAAATGTTAAATTTATATACATAAAAAACAATTATTTTAGACTTAGTTGTTATTTCAACATCACAGAAATACTATTACATTTTATTATAATAAATTTCTGTATTCATTTTACATTATAATGATATACGAATGTATTGTTAAGTAAATAAATAATGAGAGTGTAATTTAATTTTATGAATTGTCCTGATTCTTGTTTCATCAAATGATGGAAATATTAAATTTTATACATATTTTAACGCTTGAGTGAGATTAAACATAAAATCTTAATTGTACAGCAGCAAAGCGTTTGAAATGCTATAGTGAATTTGATTCCACTAAAATTAAAAACAAAATCATGTCATTTTTGTTATTTAGCTTCACTCTTTATCCCTTGAAGCCATAGGAACCCACAGGAATGATGGGAGCCTAACGTTAATTACGCCCCCCACTTAACGTTTTTCGAGAATTTACGTGTTGAGTGCCAAAACTCCTCGTTTGCCTAGTTGCCGGAGCAAAAATAGCAATAAAATAATTAATTGTCCCCGAGTGGGAATCGAACCTACAAACCGTCACATTTATAAATGCTGCGCCTTTAAGCAACAAGGGCCCTCATCAACATATATACTTAATATATACATACATGCAAGTTGCAAGTTAAAGTCGATATACAAAATGTAATTTCAAATAATACTAAAAATAATATTCTGAAATAAAGTTTTCTACGTTACATACATGATTATCATACTTTACGAGAATAACAAATCAAGCGAGGCCAACTTAAGATATAATGGAGCTTAAAAGTTTATGGGAACACTTCGTTAGTTGAAAAATTTAAAAATCTCACGCTCCAACTTTTATAAAGAATGCATATGAAGTAATAAACTTTGGTCTAACTTTTATTCTCCCAACATTGGATTTGGACATGTGCGCTACACTGGTTAATAAAAACATCGCCCAAGTGCTCTAGGGGTTGTAAAAATTTTATAGCAGAAACGAATGCTAGTTTTTTATGTTCATAAGTTTTTTGGGAACGTTAACACTGATATGTATGTGCATGGAGATTGGGAAGATATCTTCATTAACTAATATAAGTTATTATCTTTATTTGAACTAACTTAAGACAAGTAAACTATTTTTTCTTATTCTTTGAAATCAAAGTGAGTTGTTAGTTGTTATGTTTGGAAATGTGTGGTTTTTGAGGTAATTCAATATTTATAATAATCATTGATGATATTGATTCATCATAAATATATTATGTTTCATTATGCATTGTTTGGTTATACACGATATTTATACCTGAATAATATTAATATTCTATTTTACTAAATATTTACAGTAACATTTTGCTAGAAATTCGAATAGCAAAGAACACTTGTAGTATACAAGCGATAATAAAGCGTAAAGTCAGACATAACTTGACTATTCCTAACCAATAATTTTATAACGCTATAAAGTAGACATCTCATTTGATCTTGAGTTGACGTGTAAATGAACTTTACTCCTTGAGAGAAGTTAACCCTCATCTCATGTTCATGAATGCGTTAAATATAAACCACTGTGTATGCCGACATTGATATTTAGACATTTAAAGTCAGTCTATGGTGACGTTTATTATGTCTGTAATAGTTATTACTGATTCGTGAAAATGTACATATATCATGCTTTTTACCGCGGAGTAGGTAGAGCGAACCGCAGAAACCATGAGAACCTAGTGTTAAGACACTATGTTCCTTGCTTTTCACCTTTTGAGGCATTACGTGTTGAATATTGTAACTTAACGCCGCGTTCGCGTAGTTGCCAAGGCGAAAAAAGTGGAAATTAAGTAATTCATTTTCCCTCAGTGAGAATCAAACTCACAAACAGTCGCGTATACAGACAGACGCTGCGTCTCTGCGCTATGCTATGCTTTAAATTTGATTAAACATACTTGTATTTAATATTTATTTAAATAAATAGTAAAGACTCAAAATAATACGATTTTTTTCACAGTAAGTAAATATTATAAAATATAAACCAGTAAATAAATTGAAATAAATTAGTAGTAATAAATTGAAATAAATTAGTAGTAATTTGAATAATTCTCAAAGTAACGTAAAAATATGAAAAAAAAATATTTTTTTAAATCGTAATTAAAAGACTGCTGTATTTTTGCTAAAAGGTTTTCTGCTTCCTGCAAATATCCTGTATAACGAGCTTAGCAGCTATTTTTTTAATAATTCTAATATTAGCAATTAGAAACGCATCCAAACTGCATGTTAAGCAAAATTATTTAATCAAGTGAACGTCAATAAGAGGCAATCTCCTGTCAACGTAATGAATACATGTTGAGGGCCTCGCTTTAGATTACTTTACCCTTGTCTAATGTGAAGCTACGCGTAACACATAAACTGCCTACACCAGAATAGACCACTTCGATTATTTATCTGACTATTTTTGGTACGTTTATATCATTATAAGTGTTTAAGAATTATCGGAATATTTAGCTTAGGTTCAATTTTTTTCATACTTTTTTAGGGTCCTGTGCTTGAGGCACAGGACCCTAAAAAAGTATGAAAGCTTCCATAAAGCTTATAGAGAATGACAAAATTTTGTCAGTCTGCTTGTTCGCTAGTCAAGATATTTAAATATTTTTCTCAAGATAAGATGATTCTCGAAATAAGAGAAGATGATGCTGTTCAAAATCTTTCTATACTTGTCCTCCGTAAGATCCTCATGTTCTTTACGTGACCTTTTCACCGAAGTTGGTCTGTCTCCCCTTTACCAGGTGGCCAGAACTCGATTGACTTTCGAGAGTCATCGCAGTTCTCGTAGGTCACTCATCCTTACGTGCCCAGACTATCTCCCTTTTTCTTATACTTATTGTTCACTTTAGTGTCTGCATATTAAAATCGAAATACATTTTTTTTACTGTTCAGAAATTCATATACGTAACATATATTGGTAGTTGCTGTATTTTTGAAACATAGCACAAAATTAAAAATTGTAAGAGCGCTGCATCGTCCGGAATAAACACCCGACAGCACTTTTAAAATATTTTACGAAGACTACCGTAGAATTATATATGACCTAAGTACGTTTAGGTATTATCTTGTACTACTTTCTACTATTTTACATCACACTCTGGTTATGTATCGAAAAATAAATGGAGACAACCTAGGTTCGAGACAACCTAAATTTTATTGTGTACAAATTTTTTTGTTACTATTTCTTTCGTTATATTTCATCTATGTACTTTTATCATTGCAGTATATGTTATTTTTTTTTATAAATATAAAAAAAATAAGTAAAAACTGATATATATATCAGTCATATAATAGCTGAACTGATTCACCGAGTACTATATACCAGTTATGGGACTGCAGGTCAATAAGTATAAAAAATTATAAATTTAAATTTAATTTTCGTATTCACTGATTTTGCATGATTATTTCATCCAAAGTGAGTAAATATATGATATAATTATAAATAAGAAAAGTGTTACTTTTAATCATACAAAAAAATATCATATATATCAGATATTTTTTTTTTTTTTTATACAATCCAGCGAAAAGGTAGCATGCAAATGCTCAGTTTCAAATTACTTTGATTTAGACATTATTACATTTGGTTTCTTCTTGGGAAAGCGGGGCACCAAGATATCATAGCTAGATCTGTGACATTAATTTCAGTTTGGTACCTCGATCTTAAAAATATATCTCATAAGTATGGATGGACAGCTGGTAAAGCTATATTTTTACTTTTACTTCAGGGAATAGAAGCTACAACAATAGTACTTTCAGAGTCAACAACGTGTGTCACTGAGCCACTATGGCTTTATAATCTTCAATATTGCGTACTTATAAAATTTATAGCCATAAATTATCTTTCATGCAACATATTTTCTTAACGTATAATTTAATATGAGCAGTAAATTAATAAGTTTTTATTGTAAAACAAACAATACCACCTATATTACGTAGTAGTAGATTAGCCTTTGTTCAGGGAGAACAAAGAAGCCCTCAGGACTATCCAAATTTCACCGCTTCTATGTACCCCTATCTATGTATATGTATAGTTTCTGCTCAGAAATTAATTGAGTGCAGCCGACTTTGGCAGCACACATCGCTTACAACTCTAAGATATATAAGATATAAGTTAATACGCAGTTTTAACGACAAACTTTTCACCTATAAAATTAAGAGAAAGCTAGGTATGTTAAATAAAACAACAAGGGTACGGTGTGCCCTTATTTCTAAACATAGTGTGGCTGACGTCGGTACGACACTAAGAAATGAACATTTTTTTTAGCTTCACGCTTTTATCCTGCACATGGCCAGGTTAGGCAGATGGAACTGCAGGAGCCATAGGAACCTAAAGAAAAAAAGAAAAAGTGTAAAGACACTTCATTGCTTAGCCCCGGCTTTCTCCGTCCGTGCTTTCCGCCTTTTACGAGGCATTGCTTGTCTAGCAACAGCTAGAGCAAAGAAAATAGCAATACAAAAATCCATCTTCCTTGGGTGGGAACCCAAAAACCGTCGCGTACAGGAAGGCGTTGCGCCTCTGGTCACGACGGTTCTCAATGAGAATACCTATAACAAATATAAAAATAAATTAAAGACATTAATTTAAAGAAGGCATAATTGATTGCGTTGAAATCCACTATCGTTGCGTGCGTGAAGAGATCATGTGCCACCAAAAAATAATCACTGGGACCAACAATTATATCATAGTCAACTTTAGATCCTTTTCGTATTTCAATTCGATTTTCTTGATTTTCATATATAGTGATGCATATTTGTTAGGCCAATATTTGATTATTTCTTATACTAGAGTCAAATTTGAAATTAAACTATAGACAAATATCCTACAAGTATCAATCCACACTACGGATAGAAAAGATATTTAAAGAAATTATAAAATTTCAATACAGCACCATGAGCACTAATAAATAACGTAATGAGTTGTATAAAGCATATAAGAATGTTGACGCAGCGTGTTAAAGAACGCATTGTTTAGGGAGGCGTCCATGAGGCGTAGGTTTAGGTAGGCATTGAATTCCCGCTGCATTAAAATTTTAATATTTTCTCTAAGTACTCACTAATTGTTGAATCAATTGTTCAAAATGGTATGAAAATCCAAAATTTGAAGCACCTGATAAAAAAATCACGATGTTCATCTAAATTTTATTAGAGATACCGTAAAGCCGAAAAGCTGTAAAATGCACGCTAGCTAGGTTGTAGGCACATGAAATTCAAGTTATGAACTAAAGTTTAATTACAACATACTCATTAAAGGTCTCGGTTATTTATAGTCCTAAGAAATTGAACACTATTGTCTTTTAAGGTCGACTTTTTTATCTACAGCAAAAAAGAGATTTACAGCTACTTTTATACAATGCGAAATTGTACTGAGGTTTTCTTGTAGCAAAGTAGGCCTTTTCTTTCAAACTTGCTCTTCACTAACCACTTCTATAATGGTTGGAGTAACGGTTCTTTAACAAATGAGTCACTGTTTTAGAATTCTCACTAGAAAAATATCCGTAAACTGATGCTTAATATAATAAATAACTATTCAAAATCTACAATAATTAAATATTTTTTGAAAAAAAGTAATATTTTAACTATCTTGCCTACTTTAGTTACTTAATATGTTGATATAATCATTGAGAAGTAAACATGATAAAAATTGATATTTTTTTTGATTAGAGACTTTTGTTAACATAGACGCCATCTTGCTGTGACATATGCATATGAACATATGGATATATTGGAAGATTCTAGCATATGCAAATAGTAGTACAGTGGATGCCATATACTGTAGTTGTACAAATTTTTCTCGGGAAAATGTAAACTATTCATGTATATTCTATTCATTCTGACATTCTCTACTGCTTACATCTTGAAAAGTGTTCTAATGAATTGTTTGAATAAAGTTGCAGCTGGAAAGTTGAAATATCATCTATATAGATACAAGAAAATATTATCCTCATCACATTTACTTGGTACCTCACTTTAAATAGAAGTAAGTTAGAAGTACACAATGTACTGTAGTACATTGTATACGATAAGTTTATTTGAATATATTTACTAACTTTACTTATAAAGAAATGAGTATTAAATTAAAATGTAATATACATTTCTTTATAAAAATGTTCAGAAATTAAAACCGTTGAGTGCTACTATGAAGTATAGTTTTAATTGAATTTTTCAAGAAGCTTTTAAGTAGCAACATTATAAAAATTCTTGCCTTAATTTTCTTTTTCCTTTACAATTTTTAACACATTTCTAAATTTCCACCTCGTTTATAATATTTTATTTGTATGTCAACACTAATTAAGTAAAGTTATCAACGCTTATATTATTTTAGTTTAGTTTATAAAATCTTTTATTTATCCTTAGCTAAGTAGGAATTTCCACACAGTAATGTTTAGTTATTCCTTACATTCTTGCGTCTCAATCAGCTACAAATATTATTGAAAAATTTACCTTTGGTATATATTTATTAAATGACACGCTTTTTTAAACAGTTTATAAGAACTGTGTTCAAAATTAAACACAATTTAGCATTAAAATAAAAAGCATTTAATTTTGTTAACTATAAGATATTAAAATACGGTTAAATCTGTCGGTTGAAACCTAAAACTACATTACTTGCAATAAATTATACAGTGTATAGATATACCGCATGCCACTTTGTGGATCCGTCTTCAGCTGTTAATACTTATGCATTTAGTAATTTCACTAAGCAGATTAAGTGGTCTTTGAAGTGCATTAACGATTGTGTACTTGTGCCACTGTACACTAGCTCTCATTTTGTTAGAACCAAGTTAAGGTAAATAGATAATTCTACAGGTTAACAGTTATTTAAAAAGATAATTTTATAGCGCCATTGACTTTTAGTCCTAATGAATGAATAAATGAAGACTGATTCAAGAGAAAGAAGACAGCTACAAGAATATTAATCTTAGTAAAATAAGTAAAGTAAATTGTATATTCCAGCACACAGGCATTACCACGAGCAGCACACTAGTGTATTTTAAATTAAATTTGTAAGATTCACAACAATAAGGGAAGGCTTCTTTCCCCGAGGCGTTTCAATTATATATAAATATAAAAATTCATAAAATTGCAAAGGAGTAGAAATTATAGTAAAATATTAAATTAATTTTCTTTTAACCATATTGAAATTTAAATTGAATTAAATATAGAAACGAAATTTATAAATTGTAAACATTCTGTTCCACCTACACGCTATGTCCCTTGTACACTAGAATAGACAGAGATTATTTAATCTTTAGACAACTTCTTTAGAAGACTTTCCGTACTCCAATTTATGCCAAATTTCATGACGTTGTGCTTAGATTGGCAGAGCTTGCCTACAAAATGAATTTGATGCGATGGTCAATTATTATTTAAAACTGTCGTGGGGAATACAAGCCGTCGTGTCTCTATACGTTATAGGAAGCTGCTGTAGTTTCAAATTTCAGTCTTTTCTTTTCTGTTCTACGTAAATGGCGTTTTAAATGTGCGACTTCAGCATATTTAATTTCACCAATGTCACGTTGTATGTAGAATATACGAAGGATAACGTAAGGAGAAAAATGATATTTAACGAATACTAATTTTAGTCTTTGCATTCTTTTGCAATAGATTTTTTAGTTTTTAATTTCCCTTTCAAAACTTAGGAAAATACATAAAATGATGTTAATTAAAAGGAAAAGTAATGATAAGATATGATTATTCTATGTGAAACTACAACAAAACTATAACACTGAGTGACCATAACAGTTAGACATAGGAACGTGAAAATTGACATGTTTCCTCGGGGAATAATGACAAGATAGAAACTTCAATGAAAATAGATAAAACGAGACATAGAGAACTAAACATAACGTTGCATTTTAGTTAAAACATGGGAATAAGCTTTACAGTCGAAACTGTGTACGCTAAGTATGAATATAGTAAGCAAAGAATCATGTGATATGTACTCGGAACAAAATTAAGGGCTTTATATATATACAATCGTCAAAACGTTTTCGTTACATCAATAAATATATAAATTCACTTGTTAGTATGTATAAAGTGGCGTTAAACTGACCACCCAAAGAGTATGGCATTGACATAAAAGAGCAGTCGAAGTGATGCACGCTTTGTTTATGCTATAAGTTAGAATGACTTTATGTTATACTAAAATATTTCCATATGGGCTATGTTTGTAAACATGACGGTTCAGGATTCAGTACTCATTTGAAAATATGAAAATGTTTTTTGCTGTGGAGGCATGAAATTACAAATTTTAAAATCGTCTAGATTGTTGAGTACAGAGTGAGTGCTTTGACATTCGGACTAGATTTTCTACTTACCCTGTTATATGCGATATGAAGCGTAAAACTATTACACAAAATTACAGTATCCTCAAACTAAATATGTAAACGAGAAATCTTTATCTTTACATGTAGTTAAAAAAAAGAAATCTTATTTTTACTTTTATATTCCACGACGTTTAAAAAAAATGTCATATAAAACGCGTACTAGAGGCTTAATTTAAATTGTCGTAACTAATAAAGACACGCTAATACACCTAGAAAGTTTATTACTTTACATTTACTGGACAACACAGTTTACTTAATACAAAGAGTAACATTTATTAAATTGTATTCTTGAAAACACTCACAAGATCAAAGCGGCTATAGTTATTAAGTTGAGGCTCGGGCGTGTTTTCTAAACGAACAATACGTCTTTGATGTTCGACTTGAACGTGGTGAACCGAATTTATGTTCACAGGAATCGTTCAAGGGGTCGTTTCACAAAAAAATATTTGACAGTCCACGATGTGACATTAATGTTCGGGGCACGAGGAATGCAAGAGTCATGCTATCAAAGTTTTTACGATCCCTTCTATAGTAGAAACGGCCTACGCCGAGTGATTTATACCGCTTCGCCGAAATATAAAGCCAGCTGTGGACATGTGTATGTATGTATGTTAATTACTTTGTTTGTTTGTAATACGCAAGCTACAGGTTCTTCTAACGTTATGTGATCTTCTGTTTAGTTTTTTTAACAAAACGAGGAGTTGAAAATACTTTACACCCCCGGGTAAGAATGGAACCCAGAATCGCCACAAGCATTAGTCAGACGATGTGCTGCTGCACCATATCGACCACTCTTGTATATTTAATTTTAACTTATATATATATATATATATATATATATATATATATATATATATATATATATATATATATATATATATATATATATATATATATATATATATATATATATATATATATATATATATATATATATATATATATATATATATATATATATATATATATATATATATATATATATATATATATTTGAGTCATATAAAAAGTTTGTATATCAATCATGTTTAATGGTCGTCGGTTCAAATAATTGAAAAAGTATATCTTTAAAACATTCTCTGTGTTTTAATTTGATTCGTTAAGCTTTTTGATCATTCACTATTATGTACATTCAGAATTATGTACATAATTTCTTTTATCCAATATATTTACATAACAATTACATAAGCCGCTTTAATTGTAGCATCCAGTTGGAATGACAATATCGTCAGCATTTCATACAACCAACAAACGATTTAAAGTTTTCAGTCACTTTAAATTAAATCTAAAAATTTAAATTTATATTTATCACTTTAAATAAATAAACTTTTTGAAATTTGCGTAGATAAATTAAAATTATACAAAGATAGAAAGATCACATAAAGTGATATTTATGCTATTTATTATAAATTTAATTATGAAGCTTTCATATTTTTGATTAATTTAATTAATTAACTGATACATAACTATGTATAAAAATAATATGATGTAAAAATACTATGTCTTATAAACCTTGTTTGTTTTTCTTTGTATTATTTTCTAGTACAATTCTCGAGAATTTGTGTCCATATGGGCTTATCGATGTAAACGTAGGTCCTAAATCTATACAAGTGGTTCCAGTAAGGTTTTCACCAGAAAAGGTTTAAGTAAAAGTATTTATATACATAGATATAAAAAGAAAAATGTAAGCAATATATTGTATCATATATAAGAGCCAAAAACTTTAAAAATTCTTAGTTTCATTACGTTTAAAACAATATTTTATAATTTTTAAGTGTTTTTTTTATAAATCCAAACTAAAGATAAAAAAGTACTCAAAAAAAACATGAAAAATTGAACTCAGCGAGAACGCACTTTTCAGTGTGGGAGGGTGTTCATCGAAATTCATGTTACAGCTTATTGTGTTGTAATATATTTGTATAATGCACTTACCTTGTAAAAGTACAAAAATGTTAGAAATCTACTGTCGTATCAGAAAAAATACAGCGCAAATAAATTAATACGTAATTTTAGCAAAGCTAAAAAGATACGTAAAAAAATATAACACGTCGTGATAAGAATATATTGTGTGCTAAATACGTTTCTATTCCATTATATATTAATTATTTGTGGAATACTCCCCCTTAAGTAGATGCATGTTAACCGCAAGAACAGATGCTCTTTGTTTGGTACAAGTGTTTTCGAATTCAATAGTTATTTTTGTTAAGAGTACACACTTCAATAAAAATCTTAAGACATAATGGATAGTTTGGGTAGTTTATAGCTTATGTTCCAGATATAACTCGAATACTACAAAGTGATATTGCACAATAATTGTACTTATTCTTATAATAAGGTAGGCACAGGAAACCGTAGACAGAAGAAATCTGGCGTTAAGACACTCTTTTTTTACTTTCCGACATTCGAAGCACAGCGTGTTGAGTGACAGAGCTCAATATCAAAATAGAAAGAGGAATATAAAGACAAGTAGACTAAAAACAAAGGAAAACGAATTAGTGATTTACTAACTTCTCTATACATGTATTTTCAATTTCTAATACTTACAATATTATTTATTCGTAATAACATCTACAGAGATAATTTTTAACTAGAGAATGATATAAATATAACAATATCAAAATCTCATGTGGAACTAAAATAATAGAGATTTAAAAACAATTTATTAAATTTTAAAGTTTCGTTTCTTTAATTGGACCCAACACCAAAAGCAATGTCGATCATTCGCCACGTGCGGCCTATTACGCCTCTCGTCGAGTATGAAATACGAGTAAGCTATAAATAGATGACACCCCTTAATGACCCGTTGTCTAAATGACTTAGCTCGAGGGTAACAGTTGGTTCTTGTAAATATTTTTATCCAGCATTTTTATTATCTCAAGCATGTGTTCGTGAGGACATGATACCGTGAGATATATGGTACTTTTGATGTTAACGAAATGATTCATTATTTTTTAGTTGGACTATGATTGCTTTATTTTCTGTTTCGTTCTATGACTTCATATAGTATTACTCACTGAGTAAGAAGTTGTTATTGAAAATTTGTATGAGTAATCGTGTAAATGAGAAAAGTTACATTAGCTGCTTTAAGTTGAAAAGTAGTTTAGTTTTAGTTATGGGAATTGATTTTTCTTTTCATTTGATGAAATCGGCGTAATTCCATAATATAATATTTTTATTTTGATTTAATTTAAGGTTTTGTAAGAGAAAATTCGTGCTTTAGCATGTTTCATAATGAAATATAGATATTACAAAACTTTATTGTTATGCATATTTTGATCAATATGTAAATGTTGATTAACAATTCTTATTGCAAAATATTTTCATTTCCTACCAACTTTATCACTTAAGCCAGTGTAAAATATGACCTATAAAAATGTAAAATAGTAATTTTGAATTTCAAACATATTTTATTCTCCGAGTTCATATTACCAAGTAATCATGCCAGCACAGAATCGTCGATCGTAAATTTGAAATGATCAATCGCTTGGTCTGTAGTCTCATCGGACTCATGAATCATGAAAGAATAAAAAATGATATTATTTTAGTAAAACTTTACTCTTTACATTTAAACGTACCTGGGAAATGATATTTATAAAAAATATAAAAGAAGAAAAGGTTTGAAAGCAATTAGAAATTAACTTCAAATATCCGGGTCTATTCTCCCTTTTATCACAAAAAAAACCAAATTTTTAAGGCAATGTATTCAAATAATGTGAGTACATAATGAAAAACTATTAAAGAATGTTCACGTTGATCTGTAAGTATCGTACGATCATCGAACTTGGTATAGAGTTCTTGTAACGAACTTCTTGACTGTTTTTTAAGAGTAAAATTTAGCTACTTAGTTTTGGTCATGATAAAAAGATCAAGTTTCGGGAGCTTCAAAGATATTTTTGAGAATGTCGGCCGAATATTGAGTAAAAACTTAACGTAAAGTTATACATTTTCCAATCAATATTCTTGAATCTATTAACTCTTAGAAGTTCTTGCAAAATTAATTATAACTAAGGTAAGAATGGAGTACTGAGCGACATAACTAGATTGTTAGTATAGTATAAATAGAAACATACAAAAGAAGAACATTGGAAACCTTATCTCCATTTCAGTAGTTCATTAAATAATAATATTTATGGACTCTAATGTTATATGAAATATCAAAGGACATATGTATTTTTCGAAAACGATGATAGATTAAAAAATAATATGTATGGTACAAAAGTGAACGGTGAAAGAGATGAATTTACTTAACTTTGGATGTTATTTGAGAAGGGTCACGTAAGGTCCTCTTCGGAAACTGGATGTAAATAAAGTGGATTAAAAAGGAAAAAAAATACCTCATGGTCGTTGCGAAATAAATGAAAATAATTGTTTTTTATCACATTATATAAAAGTTTTTAATCTTATTTATATTATTATGTACTTACTTATTATATCACTAATCTACACTGACCTTATATTGCTTTTAATTCTTTTTGTTATTCCACATCAAGACAAGAAGATTTTTTTAGAAAAATACATAAATATTCAAAAGTATATGGATATAAAGTCATACCTTCTGGAAACCACCTAAAAATTACTTATTTATTAGCTTTACAGCTTACCTCACTATTTCTGAGATTATTTCAATCAAATACCAGAATAACGTGATCTGCATCGTTCAGATATGATTAGTACTAGGAAGGTATATTTGCATAATTTATATTGGCTTTCCGCAATCCTGTCTCACAGGTGAGCATATTTGCCTAACAGCTACGTTTCGACGCCGTAATGAGACATTACGAGGCTAGAGGCAACAGTGCGTTCTGAGCTGATAACGTTTAGATTCAATATTGATTATTGTCGATAATGTTTTGAATTCTGTTGTATAGAAATAATTTTTACAGTAATCATTACGTAATATTTCTATTATAATATTTGTTATAAGCTTAATTTATTTTGTCCACAGAATTACTTCTCGGCACACTAAGAACGCATCAAAAAGCCGCTTGTGACGAAGAGATGGTAACGCTTATATGTCCAAGAGGAACAACTATTAGTATACAAGTAGCACAATATGGAGCTTCGGCATCTCAAACTTCATGTTCATCTGAGCTGACAGAGTACCAGCCGGTCGCTGTTGAAGTCGTCGGAGACACTTCTTGCACTTGGCCTAGTGCATTACAGGTATGTTTGTAATTTTTTTATAGATCTTTTTAGTTTCGATCTTTTTAGAATATAGCAAGTCTAGTGTTTGATACTGTGATCAGATCTTGTCCTAAAGTTATTTAAATGATATTAAAATTGTCAGAAACATCAAATTTAGGATTTTCTAAAAATATTTAGCACTTTGCTATTTTAAGTTCTTTTATTTTTTACACTAAAAAGTTAAATAAACTTTGAAATGAAATTGTTAAAAAAATTAAGTCCTAACATAAAGATTTTTAAGTCCTAACAAAATAAATTGTAAATAAAAAGTTTTGTAAAATAACTACATCGCTATTATAAAACCAAATTCTCCATCGCTTCTATCTGTTTGTCTGTACACGATAAATTTAAAAAATACTAGACAAGTGTTCATATAGTTTTAAGAAGCACAAAGACTAATCCCTGAAATAAAATGTTTATATATAATAAGGTTAGGTTTTGTTTAAGCAAATGACACTACGAAGACTTTCGTTTTTCACTTTTATTTAGATAATAATAATAATGATATTTATCTTATTTTTCAATTGTAAATCATATTTTGGTACTAAATTCTTATATAGAAACAAAATAAAAGTAAGTTAACGTTGTGCTCTACAGTTGCTTACAAAATACATTTAATTTATAGCTGATTTGTATGCTGAGAGTGTGTAAGTTTCATATGCGTTATAGTTTTCGGTTTAAACATGTTTATGTGTTTATTCAGAAATTTCTTGAAAACTCAAATGCTAAAAAAATATTTTTAAATGAATTTGTTTGAGATTTAGTGTCGAGTAATACGGTTAAAAAACGCATTTCCTTTTTAAATGCATATAAAATGTATGTCATTATTAATTTTATACATGTATGTAACATATACAATACGTACCTGGAAAAGACTAGACATATTGTACCTATATAATTGTAGATAGGTATAATATATGGAATATATTATTATAATAACAATAATTATATCTATGTTAACTTAGTTAATTTACGTTGAATATAATATATTACGGTACGTCAGCCAATATTGTGCTCTACGCTAATGTCGTTTACATGTTCCGAAGTTCTGCGTCACTTAACTTAGATTATTTATAAGGATAATGTTTACTTGAAGAGCGAAGTTCGTTCGAAACTGTTAGTAATTATTTTCTCGGAGCCTACTTTACAGAAATTTTGCATTCATAACGACCTCTTTCTCTAGTTCATTCTAGTTATGACAGCCTTTGTGTTTGTTATGAAAATATATTTTATGTAACATCTCTTTACGTGAATACGATGAAGCAAGCAAATAAAGATTTGAAAATATAAAAATTATGTGTTTTTTATATATGTAGCTTTTAGCATATTAAAAATATGCAGGCGGCTAAATAAAATTGAATATTAATTCACCCCTCATGTAATTCTCTGTGTCACTTTTAACAAAAATGTTCAGACAAAACAAGACGATACCAAAACGTTAAAAGCTTTTTAGGAAAAATAAAATTGAAAAACGATAAAAAATTACAAATATATTGACGACTCAATCACTTCTATATTTTCCAGGCAATCTTTAAAAATAAGACGTAGAGGGGTCGAAATAAGGAAATGTGTAACTTACTAAATATATAATAGTAGGTATATGTAATTAAAACAAAAATTACCTACATTTTTGTTTTAAATTCATCATTAAACAAAAACTTTTACGATAACTTTTTAAGATAATTTTAACTTAAAAGATAACTTTTTAAAGAATTTTAAGTTTTGTTAAAACCTATTTCACTTCAATAATTCTCAATAATTGTGATTTAATACAGCATATGCGATATAACAAAGCTTTAAGCTCAACAATGAGCATATTTATGGACATAAAACCACAGTAATCCGCTATCATTAAATCATATCTCGTTTTATGAAAATCAAAGAGATTAACTAATAATATATAATCTATGTATATGACAGGTTAATATGTGCATAACTTACTTTTGAACATCGATCCATGCCCACCAGGATGGTATTAAAATTACATGAATATTTTTATAAAATATGTATATATAAATATATATGTGCTTATATACAATAGTTATATTATATATTTAAAATATATTTGTATATGCTTTCGATTTAACCCTCTGATTCAGTTAGATTGTTTCTAATAATCTTATTTTTCTTTGAACATGACAATAATGATTCTGGGGCCAATATTCAAAAGGATTGGAAGACCAATCTACATACTAATACTTTTGGTTACGTTTTAATTTAAACAAAGGAATAACATGTCTTCTGATTTTTTTATCTTATTTCGCTCATACTTCATTACGTTTTAAAAAAAATCCAATAAATGAGAAAAACACACAAATTAAAAATGATTAGTAAATATTTTGTTAACACGACATAAAATAGCTTTTATATAAAATTTCGACGTAAAACAATTTGGCCGTTTAAAATGATCCCCAATCTCGACTTTGTTGGCAGTAACAAAGAAACCGCAAGTAATTTACGGTTGGCCAGTCAGCAAGTAACAGAATAGGTCTTTCACGACACTTTTTAACGTAGATTGAACGGTTGCTGGCATGTCTTTTCTTTTTTTTTGGGTCCGTTTATGACTCATTCGTTTACATTTAGGTTTACCTATTAGATAGAATTAGTCAGCATGATTCAAGCTTTCAGTTTGTTATGATGTAAAGTATGGAATACTACTGTGTATTTGTATACTGAAATTCTGGGAGAAAATAAATGACAAATCAATAAATATAAATACAGTGTGCGTATGTGGTTTCCAAATATTTGTATTTTTCGAATATTCATTAAAAATAAAGGAAATTTTGTAGCAGCTTATAGACGACTCTTAAACCCCTACAGTATCGGTATCGGTATCGGTATCGGTATAGTATCGGTATTTACTCTAGAAAAACCACATTTTGATACGTGCGTCTGTTCCTCTCACCTAGATAAAATACTGCACATAAAAAATAAATTTAATACGCATATATTTTTAAAAGACATTAAATATTACATTTAAAATAGTTATTTGTAGCTCCGTCAAAAGTAAAGTCAAAGGTTCTGGTATTTGAAAGAGACGAGGAAAGGACAGATTGCAAGATTTTCATGAATGGAAATTTATTAGAACAAGTGAATGAAGTAGTATACTTGGGAAGTATGTTAAGTAGAGATGGTAGATACGAAATGGATGTGGAAAGACGTGTTGCTGCCGGTAACAGAATGAACGGTGCCTTAGCTGCGTTGTTGAGACGGCAGAACGTCAGCATCGCTGCACGTTTGGCCGTACACAATGCAGTTTTGGTTCCGACGCTGTTATATGGCAGTGAAACGTGGGTATTACAGAAGAAGAATGAAAGAAAGGTGAATGCTGTGGAGATGCGATCTCTTCGAAGGATATGCGGAGTCAGCTTAGCTGACCGAATCCGCAACGAAGAGGTACACAGGATGGTAGGTACCAGCGAGGATGTCACAGTAAGAATGAAGAAGAACGTGCTCAGGTGGTTTGGGCACGTCGAAAGAATGAGTGACGAAAGAATGGTAAAAAAGATATACGATGGAAAAGTGTGTGGTAAGAGAGGTAAGGGGAGACCTCGGTTGACTTTCGAAAACACAGTATCGAAGATACTGGAGGAAGGTCACGTAAAAAGCATGAGGACTCCCCGGAGAGCATGCATGAAGAGGTTAATGACAGTGGACGAGGCGAAAGAGGTATGCAGGGACCGCAGCGTTTGGCGCTCCGTTCTCTCTGACTACCCCGCTAGGGATAGAGCGTGAAGATATGTATGTATGTATGTATGTAAATAGTTATTAGATTAGAGAATATAATAGAAGATTTATCAAGTGGATAGGAGCCGTAAACGGGTCACTTCTACTTAATATTCAGAACAACGTCATTACAGCGCAGTTTTAAGTATCATTTTTAACATATTTTTCGTCCTTTTGCTATTATTCTGCTCTTATCGCAATGTTATAATATAAAAGCTAATAATAACTCGAAAATATTTTAATAAATTTATGTAAAAGGGGCGATTGAAGTTTCTCTAGGACAAAGGCCTGCGAGACGTTAGATGTAGCTGCTATTTTACGCCAGCTTTCTATCTTATAACTCTTATAAATACTTGTTTTAAGATACTCAAATGGTAAAAATTGGATAATGCCCAGAGGTCAATCGAAGAACCAAATATAAATAAGTATAGTTAGTTGAAATACATAGTTATAGCTAAGCGATGGAGGTCCTGCATTAAGAACGCTAAAACCTACCCGAGAGCTGGTTGCGGAAGTGACTATAAATTTTTAATGGCGGTCAGAATATTTAAGACTACGTACGACATTTACATACAAGGGAGTTATTTCCCAAGGCAAACAGTACTTTTGAGTTCAATAAACACTTTTACACTAAATCTAATATTTTTTATTTACAAAAAATACTTGCATTTTGTCTTTTATTCATCTCTTTCAAATAAAAAATATCTACACTATTTATTATTATATTTCACATATGAATTCAATTATTTTATTTTATAAGCATATAAATTATTGTTATCAAATAATTATAATATTACTGGATATAATATGAGCAGTATTGAAAATTATGCAGTAATATATTCTACTTATTTAATAGTTAAATGGCTTTTAGTTAATGATATATGTAAAATTCAGTCTTTTATACAAACAATTATGATGGGTAAATTATTTCAAAACCAGGTATGCGTAAAAGTGTTTTTGCATAATGATTGTAATTATTCTATTCGATTTTCGTATTAAATCTTAAATTTAGACTTAAATCTTCTTTTACTGAGTTACTAACAGACGGTGTAGTTGCCTTAGGAGGTGTTTGAAAGAACTATGATAAAGTTTCTCAAAATTCTTACAGAACAAGGGAAGCTCGTTTATCAAATTGTTTCACATACATAGATTGAAACATTTTATAGAAACCTACAAATTTCCAGAAGAATTTACATTGAGAAATTGTTGATAAAATTAGATTTCGAGAAAAGATTTACGACCTCCATTAATCTATTGGCAACACATTATCCATATAAAGGTATACGTTAAACGAATGGGGTGGTTTTTACATTTACGTAAATATACGTGGTAAAATACTAATTCGAGAACAGGAATAAAAAGGTTTTTACATATGGGAATAAAAAAATAATAACATAATATAGTGCTATATATAGTAAATTGTGACATATTTTATTTCTTTATTTGTTAGTAATTTAAATATTAATAACTTAAGTATATACTTAAAGAAAATATATAAAAATTTTGAACGCAGCGGGATTCGAACCCGCGTCCTCTTTCGAACCGAGCAGGCGCTCTCACCACGGTTCGCAGGAGGGCGCGGGTTCGAGTCCCGCTGCGTTCAAATTTTTATATGTTTTCTTTAAGTATTTTTTCTATCCTCAGTGTGGATTAACATTTTAAAGATCTTAAAACTAAACTTAAGTATGTCCCTACATTTTTATGAAACATTTTTGTTAAATTTTTAAACCTCTTTTTTTTAAATCAATCAATATTGTCTTTTTAAGTAAAAATAAATATAAAAATAAGATAAAAATGAGAATATATAGTATCTTTTTAATTATTATGTCTTTTTACTACATTTCATTGGGTTTTCTAGCAGTTTCTTGTAATAAAATGAGCAAAACAAAAGACGTTTGATAACAATAGATAACATTAAACTTATGGCTTACGATGTTTAAGCCACTGGAAGACATAAATGAAGTGTCTAATAGTATAACCTTTTTAAATATACAACGATAAAAAATCAGCGATTGAAATTGCTTATGCAATCGAAAATATTCAAAATAAAATTATCTTTAATTACTCTCCTTCAATTTTCGACGCAATCTAGAAAAATGGTAATTTGACTCTCCGTTACTCTCCATTATATAACAAAGAGAATAACCAAATCCACAATTAGAAAAATGACAAATGCAATAGAATTCGATTTGAACGAATTTATGACGAATAGACTTAATAGTCAATTTAAAAAGAAAAGTTTAATAACTATTAAACGTTAAGTCATTTAAAAAATATATCTCAAAATCTTGACTTATTAAATAATATAAGAAATATCCAAAGCAACTTCAGTCGCTTTGGTTATTATATATTTATTATTTACATTAATTAACAGCAAAGACTACGGATTTAATTAACGATGAAGCTTCTGTAGTTTAAAGGCGCTCTAGCTGTGCCAAGGTTTGTTACCTTAATAAGATTTTCGAGGAGGATATTATGACAGTAACATATTATATATATTTTTTACATAAAAGTGACTTGAAATAGAAAACTCTATATAAATCTGGTTTAGTAAATAAAAATAAAATGAATAGTATTAATATTAACATTTGAAACACTTGCCTTTGTCATCTTACTACACTGTCTCTATTATTTTACCATTGTCTTCATTTTTTACTTATAAATTTTACTTATAAATATTTTTTTAACTTTACGACTGGATTCAGGCTAATCTTCACTGTCACTATTACAGAAATCAGCAGTAACGAGATTTTATAGGCTTTTATTTTAACTTCACGTATTATTAATCTGTATAAAATGTCTTTCCACTCTCCAAAGTGGAATCGGTCCTATTACCATTGCATTTACATATAGTCGATTCCCCATTACACTATGTTAACCTCAATTTATTTAGATGCTTGTAGAAATTTGCAGATAATCCTTTAATTTCCTCCGGATTTCAAACAGTAAAGGCAAAAGATAGAGTCAGCAATTGAAACTAAGCTGCTCTTGAGGATCTTTTCAGTCATTCGAATAGTAACTAACTTTTCCATATGTATTATTCCAATATCTACCGGATATAAGTATCTGCTGACGGACCCAGCGAAAGATTTAATTAATTTCGGGCTAAGGTATTTAATCAAGCATGAAAGTATTTGCTTTGAGTTACATAAAATCTATGATATGCATACTTTAATATGAAACTTATATATACGTATGTATGCATGAACTTTTGATTCCAGTAGAAACATTTTTATTGTGTTGAATATTACTTTTATCGATGGAGGTTAATGTTATACAATACATAAAATAAGAACATGTTATTCGCTCATATGAAATCAACATCATTTGAAGACTGGAGCGAAGCAGCAGACAAAATCTAGCATTAAATAGAAATTGAAAGCTCGAAAAAGTTATTCATTACGTTGATAATACATATTCTTTACTAATATTTATTTATTTATCTATCTACTAATAAAAAAATATATTGGTAATTTTAGTATAGCGTTTTTTTGCTTTTGCGATTTTCACTCATTTCTTGCCTTGATTTCTTTGAATCTTAGCACTTAAGTGTGGTGATCTATTTTATATCGTATTTGTAACATGAATCCTTAGGTGCAAATTCAATTTTGGGTATATGACAGCAAATATTGTTATTAAATGTGAAGCTGAGCTCCTAATTTTGAACAATAAATAGTGATAAAATTATTTTTCTACACATGTATCATAATTAAAATATTTAAGGCCAATTTCATTCTAATAGAACTCTCCGTATGCCATTTTATAATAATTCATATATGTGGGAATCCAACATATAGGGCTTATTGATATATATGTATAAGATATAAGACATTTATTATACTATAATTTATTATATAACTAGAATCGGCATACTAACTTATGTGTCTTAGTATTCCTTGTTGCAGACTGTGGTGGAGGCGTGTCAAAAGAAGCGTCAGTGTAAATTCCATACAAGTCCGAAGGCTTTTGGCGTAGATCCATGTCCAGGATCTAGGAGATTTGTCGAAGTCGCTTATAAGTGCCGCCCATGTAAGTTATTATATAAATTATATATTAAATTTAATATATGTATTAAATTATAACAGTAGTAATATATACATAAGAAAATAACAGAGATAACGTAGTTATGTATTTACTCAAAGTTGAAACGAAGAAACCTGTAAATAAAAAGTTATAAAAATACTCTCTTCTCATAATTTCTTTCACCAGAATTTAAAATGTCAAGTGGCGGTGGCAATAAAACGCCGCACTTTGTCTTATCAAAAAAGACTTTTCTTATTTAAAGATTGCACCAATTGAACCAACCAAATGTGTACAATCAGCTAGTAGAAAATTAATATAATTTTTAAAAATTTGAAAGCATTTTGTTATAAGTAACAAAATGTATATATAAAACTTATTTTATACAATAATTTAATTACAAACCTATAATAATTAGTACGTTAAGACCAAATTCGAGAAGACTTTTATCTGAATTTCCCAACCTGCAAAAGCTTTAAACGCGATTGGCAAAGTTCCCAACAGGTCAGATTCTTTGGCACCGCTATTTTCGACACAGTTAGCTTTTTGTTTAAAAACATGCGAGGGTAGGTGTACTGGAAAAAATCTACAATTTAAAAACTCAAAAAACTACCATTTGGTTGAAAGTCTGTTGAATATTTAACCTCAATACTACATCTCCAATTTTGAATCCACTGTACCGTGATGAAATTCGTGCCTCAAGCTTGAAACACTTTTGGGAATTGCAGATAAAATTCTATGCAAGTTTAAAAGAACCGAGCTACTGGACCGATAATACAAAGCTATGTGATTTTATACTATCAAAGCTTTCAAATGTAATGCTTAATGGAGATAGCGTAAAAACGAATTGAATTTTGCTATAATATTTGAATAAAAGGTAGTATAGACTAAAAGCTTATTCGAGTGGTTAAGATGTACGAGTATTATGAAATAAATTTGCATAATGTTGAGAATATAATAAAAACTAAAGTCCAATTTTTTAAATTGTATTTTGTTTGCAATTTTAAGCAGTAACTTGATGAGTTTTAATTTCTTTAAAACATTGTTGAAATGAATAGAAAATACAAAAGTTGCTAAAAGCGTTAAAGATAACAACAGAAGGGTGATTCAATTTGAAAGTTGATACAAAGAAATAAGATAACATTTGGTTTGGCAGATGAATTTCGAAGTAAAGTGGGCTGTGAGAACGACGTGCTTCATTTAAGCTGTAACCCACACTCGCGGGTGGCCATATATTCTGCACAGTACGGACGGACTGAGTACGACTCAATACAATGTCCGCAGCCGCGGGGAATGAAGGAGGAAAGTGAGTATCCCAGAGTTATTGCGCTGTCTATAAAAGCATCTGATAAAATTGCGTACAAAATAGGTGAATCTTTCCTTGTGGGGCCATTGTGGGGCGTACTGTTGGAATGTGCTTAGCTTTTAGCGTTCGGTGTGAAATTGGAACAAGTGAAATTGTTTAGCGCTTCAGTTCTTTGTACTTTTCACTATGTTTGAGCCTTTCATTAAGTTGGACATTTTTTTAATTCTATTTATTTATTTACTGACGTATTTTAAATGAAAATTGAATTCATAATTTAATTTAAATCATGATTGCTCTAAAGCTGTAATATTATTTTGGTATGATTTTTTAATCACTCTAATTTATTATTTTGTAATCTCCACTTCAGTTATGCTTATAAACTTTAAACTATATATATATTTTAACTGTATATTAAGAACCGTCTGCTTATAATCGCGACGGTTTGTGGGTTCGACTTTATTCGCTCTCGCAACTAGGCAAAGCGCGGCGTTGAGTTCTGACACTCAGCACGCAAAGGCTCAAAAAAGGCAGAAAGCAAGGAATAGAGTGTCTTAACACTAGGTTCCTATGGTTCCCTCTACCTATCCTACTATATGCAGGATAAAGCGTGAAACTATATAGAAAAAGAAAAAAAATATTAATAAGATTGTAACGTTTGTCAGCTTGCTTGGAGCCATATGCGACAGAGACAGCAATGAGGGAGTGTCACGGGAAGAGACGATGTGTCCTGTCAGCTGACAGCAAAATGTTTGGAAAACCATGCAGATCGGGCAGCCGGACGTATCTGAAAGTCGTCTATACTTGCGGTAAGCATTATATGGTTAAATTATATGATAGTTATTTACAAGAGATTTAATACAAAAGTATTAGATATGTGCTTACCATATGACTTTAAGCTAACGCTATTAGAATTATTTCAATTAATTATGAATTATTGATGACTAGTTATAAGTAAACCTTTGTTTATGTTTTTAATTATTGTTGACTGTGTTTATATCAGGTATTACCGATTCTTATCACAAAATTCTAAGTAATAGGGTAGATAACATTTGCCGTTTTAATATAGCTCACTGTAACCACTGCCAGACCTACTTAGCTATGATACTGAAAATATACTATATTTCGTACATACAAATTATTTTCATTTCTTCTACAGTATTCAAATTTATCAATTGGCTTGTAGGAAGGTACAATTTCGATAATAAAACACTAAATAAAGGTTATTAAATGCACTCATCCAAATGAAATAATTCGAATTATTGGGACCAAGATGTAGAATATATATATCTTTGTAAAAATCTTATAAACATATAGAAAATCGTGAATCATTTTTTTATGATTATTTCATTACAATAATTGGTTCAGCCAATTGGAGTTTGTTCCAAAGCAATCCATTTTTGTTTTGACGTCGGGAAAAGTGTACAATTTTTCATTGTTTCAGTTTCCTATGAACGATCAGTCAAAAAGTTTTTCTCGTATTATATTGATATACGGGTGGGTACCTTATTTTGTTATTTTATTTTGGCGATCCGTTTTCGATATTATTGTGATTTTTCTTTATTACAATGTATCAAATTATTTATAAAAGTTACATTATTTATTCTTTAAGCAATTGAGATGCCTAACAGTATCATTGGTACAGTTTAATAAAGTGAAATAATACACATATATATTTGTTCTTCTAATAATACTAAGCAAGAGATCTTTTGTTCAATTTGTAATTTATTTATAGCAGAAAAAAACACTTATGTAGTATCCAGCAGTAAATAGAAATAACTTAATGTCAGTTTATCATTCCACACAAATTAGAAGCTGACTGTTGAATAGTGAATCTAGCTGCATCTTTTTAGCCCTTCACAACACAAAATGAATATGAGCAATGAAAGTGAATATGATGTATGTTAGTTAGTTATTTCCAAGTGGGATACGAACACGCAATCGTCGCTTTTACATGGCAGACGTTCGCCGTTGCGCCACACCGGCCTGTGGTTACAAATAATAAAATTTACTGATTATAAAAACCAAAAAACAAAACACGACTTAATTACTTCGACGGTTTTGACTCTTTCCCTTTCTAAGGCATTTATCTTAATTAAGGCTCAGTGTTTTAGAAATTACCTATATTGTGATATGCCCAACTACGAGAAAATATAATATGAGTTTTGTTATTCTCTCTGCAGTTGAATTAAATAATAGTTAATGTTTTAAAAAGCTGAATGTAACAAAGTGACTTTGCTTAACTTAATAAAAATGGCTCTGTTTAATTAAAATATTAATTAAAGTAAGGAATACAATTTGCCATTTGCACAGAGAGATTATTCACTAGGCTCTCTGCGAATCTTTTTATAAAATAAGCACAAATATCACATTGTGTTTGTAATCGCTAAGAGGTTTAAAATTCACTTTACGAGCCTTTCTATTATAAATCGATTTTAATTTATTTTTGATTGACAGATTCCCTGCTCAATTTTTTGCTTAGATTGAAATAATATTTTAGCTCCAGGAAATTCATTTAAGAACAAATAATTTAGTATGATAAAATACTGTAAACAAGTTTGTATACTTGACGTCGAATTTGTGTTAGGAGGGCAAAAGTTTCTCCGCGTTCATTATTTATAAGATTAATCAAAAAATTTCCTTCCCATATTATAAAATAAAATTTAAAAATATTTGTATAATAAACATCAATAAGTATTAGTAGGCAAATTGCCCAAAGGAAATCAAGCATTTCAACTTCCATCAATTTAATTAATATCGAATATATATTGGAAATTCTAAAGTAAGTCTAGCAAAACAAATTCCAGTGTAGCACAATTGGAATGTACTTAAAAGATAAAAACATTTGCGGCTTCTAAATCTGCTGGGGAGAAACTTTTTGATTATTTTGTATCTTGTTTTAGATTATAGCACTGACTAAATTGCTTTTTCTTATATGATCTTCGTTTCCTTTACACTCATTGATGTATAAAAAAATTGAGGTCCATCATGTCGCAGAGGTAAAATATTAGTCTATAAACGCGACGGTTTGTGAGTTTAGATTCCCACTTCGAAAGAGAAAGCACAAGGTTCAATTCTGCCAATCAGCAAGCAATGCCTGAAAAGACGGAAAACTGGGAACATAGTGTCTTCTGTCTAGGTTCCCACGGATTCCTCTACCAACCTTTGTGCGGGATACAGCTTGAAGTTAAAAAAAAGCAATAACTATTTAGTGAACAACAATATATATAAGCACCAAATTATTGTCCACACACATGTAGATATTAAAAATATAAAAAAATTATAAAGCTAACGTTAATGTTAATATTTCCGAAGCCCGTTGATTTTTTGGAATTATTTCCACATAAAGCTTGTTTATTTACTTACTTATCTTACTTACTTTATCGCTTTAGGCACAGATACCGTTCTACTTTTCGTTTATAAAAGCTTCGTTGTTTATATTTGTGTATATATATTTTAATGAATTTACTTATATAGTAAAACTACCGCCAGCTCTTGCCGCCCACGTATGAGACGTGACGGCCGTTAGTTTGATTTCCACTGAAAAATGTTGAATTTTCATTTAGTCGCCCTGGTAACAACACAAAGCGCAGTGGTAAGTTCCACTAAAGATATTTCTAAAATTTGAGTACGAAGTGGCGACAGAGCGTATACACTAATATATGATAGAAGAATAAATAAATATTATAAATATTTAACTTAGCTTGCTCTGCTCATAGGTATCAATGAAATTCTCAGAAAAGGCCTAAAATTTCCATTACGCTTTAATTCATAATAAATAAAATAAACATTTATACTACAAATATAAACACAAAACATTAATATACATATGATTTTATTAAAATGTAACTAATACTAGATTTTAAGAAAACTTTTTTTTCATCTTAATATTACAGGGTACATTAAATTATTAGAAAAAATTATTCATATATATTGTTGTTTAATCCTAAACAAACATTAAATCTACCTTCGAATTAATGATTACATAATAAATTTGTAAAACAAAGAAATATTTCCTAAAGAAAATAAAAAAGTTAGTTAACCATTAACAAAATATTATTTTTGCTTTATATATAATATTTTAGATAGTTAGGTTGTAATATAACGTTATATTTAATAATATATATATAAATTATTCATATCACATATTACTCAATTTTGTGAATATTATTACTTTTCTATAATATTCATTGTTATATTTAAAGGTATATAGATTAGCTTATCCAAATACATGTGACAGAATTGGTATTTAAGTTTGTAGGTACGTTACAGAATCTCGAGATCAATAATTCCAGTCCGACTGGCGTCTATCATGAATATAAAACGGTAGTCATCACAGATCACATCCGTCTATCTTATTTTATTATCTCAACGAATGTTAGAACGCTTTCATTGCCAGGCTAACGAAATATAGTCGTTCTATAAATAAATACGATATCTTTTAGGGAAGACCCTCATTTTGTCTAATAATACTTAGTCTTATATAAGCGGTATAAGCGTTTTCTAGTTTTGTATTACCATTATTTCTAAGTAATAATTTGTTTTCTTTGTTTACACTGTTATAGTTTATAAAAGACGTAAGAATTTGAATCTAGTTTAAGAAATGTTTGTATTTATAAGATTTTTTTGCATATTTAGGCAAAAGAAGGAACTAAGTATAATTGTATAAAAGCTGAATTTAAAGCCAAGACTGCTTAGCTCGTAGCTAAATAGTTTACTATTCTTATATATTAAATAGGTAAATATAGATTGATTTAAATGAAAATGTACATTTTTTATAAAAATTAATTAGTTAATCCAAGAAAATTGTGTACTACACTTTCCTTATTTAATTTTTTTAAAATTTCGATAATTGAATTGTATTGAATTCTAAATTTTATGTGTGTGAATTATATTTGTATTTTGTTTTGTAATGGCAGAGAACAAATTTAAGATTAAATAACAAAGTGCCTTAAGTTATTGCTGCTCAAGAATTGAACGTTACATTGATTAGAAAAGAGCCGTACAATGCAATGAATTATTTATTATATTTAATACCGGATAAAAGCTAGACTCAAGTAACAAAATAAGATATTGAACAAAGGAGTATTTTAACAAGTGTTTTAAGTTTATTTAGGACTATAAGTTTTTTAGTAACTTCATTGAATAATTGAAGAATTGAAGATATAAAAATGTGTTGATTCAGTATATACGTTCGATTCTCATCTTTATTTCAAATAATACAGTCGTGAACATTAAAAATACTTTTTTACGTTACATACATACTTACATATACATGCGTATATGCATGCACGCATACGTACATACATATATACATACTTCACGCTTAAGTGACTTTCCTGTGTTTTAAGAAGTCAATCAAGGTCTCTCAAGGCCCCTCACCTCACTTACCACTTGCTACATTTTCTCATTGGTAACTACCATTTTGTGTATTTCGTTACGGATTTAGTAAATAGACTCTGCATCAGACATTGCATTACGTCGCATCTCTACAACATTTATCTTTCTTTCATTATTCTTCTGCAATGCCCACGTTTCTCTGCCACATAATACCCCAACAAAGCTGCGTTTTGAACGGCCAAAGTGCAGCTACACTAATATCCTGCCTTCTCAATAACACAATCATTCTGTTATCGGCAGCAATACGTTATATGACATCCATTCCGTATCTTCCATCTTTACTCACCATTCTTGTTCTAATAACTCTTCGTTCACTTAAATCTTATGTTATCACTTTTAAAAAAAATATTTCTTTTAAATACCAGAACAATACTATAATGAGAACAGAGGAGGTGAAATCTAAAAATAGATATTAAATTATTATTTTTAGAGAAATAAAATTAAATTTCAAACTATCAATATGCATCAAAAGCCTCCGATTATCCGTTTTGCGATACGATTCAGTTTGATAGTCCGACCGTTAATAATATGGAATGCCGGCAAAGCTTCATACGACATCCGCTGCTCGTATTTACCTACAATCCTATGGCATCTCTCTATTGAAAGCAGGATATTGGGCCACGTACAAAATAGTACGATATTGGTCAGCCTTACAACAAACAATTACGTTGAAAATGAGAAGAATGAAGAAAAAAGTCCTAGAAATATTATAGATAAATAAATAACAAATAGATGTTAATAAAAAAATTGAATTTTTAACATTAAGCCTGTCTATTGCTGCTACTCTGTTATATGAAAAAGAAATATTTAACTTTACCCTTTGTGACAAAAATATATTTAAATTTTTAAATTTTATGTTACCCAAAAAGGTCCTGATATATTTGGGCTATTAAAATAATACTACTAACTTACTAATAATACAGTCAACAATGATATTCAGATTAACATAGCACGTATGTATTGTAAACCTTTCTATTGTTCTGCAACTTTGTAGAACGAAATTGACTTGGAGATATTTGCTGAGTTGAGTCATTTATTTAATGCATATTTTTGGAGTTAGGAATTGATGTTTATTAAAAGTATTTTGTATGTAATATTATGATATATATTGTTATATATCAAAGCATTATGTTAAATTTAAGTTAATAAACATGAATGTAATTACTGATGCTTTCGTTATTCAATTAATTGTCAAACTTAATAGATGTTACTTCAAAATTTTACTTTAATTTACAACTTCTGAACTATAAATTATTAATTTGTTTCGAAATTTAAAATATTTAGGAAGAAGCTTTAGATAAAATCCACGTTAAGTTGACATAACCATTAAAAATTCAGAAAAAATATACTCTAAGAAGACATTAAAAACAAAAAGGACAAAATCGCGGTTTAGTCACGTACGCTAAAAACGAACAACGCTCCAAAATATAAATCACCCTCAATTCTAAAATTAACGTTACACGTTGGTTATAATGATAACGATGTTAAAGAAATTACTATCTTATGTCCTTGTTATAAAGTAGATGTTTTCTTGCAGTGCCCCGAACGGTCCTGAAAGAGCGGTACGAAAGTGCCCCAGAAGAGGACGAAGTCACTCATGATGCATCCGATCTTGAACACGATGATGTCGGTAAGTGTTTAACAATAATAGAATGTAGTTTCAAAATAGCATAGTTGTAATATAATTGAGATATTAAGTGGTAAATTCGTTTTAGTTTGGGTTCATTTTAATTTAATTTTACTTAGGTATTTTAATAAAAGATATTAATGATAGTTAAAATAAGAACGATTTCAGTTTACACAAAAAAGATTCTAAGATTCGCGCCATCAAATATATAAATGAGAAGGCAAAATAATTTATCACTTGAATCTGCTTTGCTTCAGGGAACGTTTAAATATTTTTTTATAATATAAAATAAAAATAATGTCATCCAATAATAATATTCCAATAATATTCCAATAATAATAATCCAGTAATAATATTATCCAAATAATATAACTTCATATATGTAAAAATATATTGGTCCAGTGCGATTGGTGTTGTGGATCAAAGGAACGGAATAGGATATCACAAAAGTTCACTAACTTAAACTTGAGAACTCATCACTACTCATTTTGTATGAAGTAAAGTATCCATATAAGTTTTTTATGGTATATTCTAATATTTTTTCATTTTCGTAGTTTTTCTTATATTTGTACTATGAGTTCCTATTCAGTGTCCAGTTTAAAATTCTAGGTCAACAGAAAGTATCCTAATACCCTATTGGTAAAAATGAAGTATAAACACTACGTTTTTCAGTTTTTTTAAGTTTGATTTTTCTGTCATCCAAGGGACTATATATTATATATACTATATCTAGGTATCTAAACTTATTTCAACTCCATATAACCACATGATCTTAAGAAAAATATCATGACACGAAAGACAAATATACACACGAACAACAAAGTGAAAAACAAAGTAATTCCATTTTTAAGATACAGAACCCGAAAAATATGAAAATGATTAATCTCGCACAAACTTAAGTCCAAGTAAATAACATATCGTATCAACAATGGTTAGCCATGCATTGTTTCATTCATACTCAGCTAACATGGAGTTTCTAATTACGCTGGCTTAACGAGACCGCCCCTGGCCCTCTATGAGGCCTATGAATGAGATATGAATCCACGATATATTCATGTGGTAATTACCATCCTCTTATCCAATTACCTCGCCTAAAATTTTAATTAAATTTGCGAGGATCTAACGTAAAATAACTAAAATAATATCCACTCTGCTATTGTCATTTAGGCTATGTCTATAGGCTGTCATATTAGTGAACCCATTATGAACCTATGGGTGTGGGAAAATGAGTTTTCGTATGATAAATTTTAGCTTTTGTACGTAATTACAACACTTGGCCCATTTCTGATAAGTAAATTTTATAACAATGAGAAATTTAATACTATTAGAAATAATAAATAGAATAATGTCGTATATCTTTTATGTACTATTTTATCTAGGAATAATAATTACACAACGTGTAATATTTTTGCCCAAATGAGTGACGCAAAAAAAGGTTATGTGTTTATCAACCTATATATGTATTTAAGTTTGGTTCTACCTAGCGTCGAAGAGATCAAAGGTTAACAACCTATTTCTATTATACTTACGTCAATAGATTTTTCAAACGCAGTGTCACTAGTAATATGTCAATAAATAAAATTCATCGTCCCTAAACCAGACGCCATATTATTGAAATGAGAAATGATCTCTCATCTTCAACACTTGGGACTATTTTTCAACCAGTTCTATTCAGTTTAAATGGGTATAGCTGTTAATCTTAATAGTGAATCATCTATCGATTATAAAATTATTTCAATGGTATATTTGTTTACTATTACTTTAGCAAAATTGTGAAGGCTTGTTTTTTTCGTTTTTAGGTTTGTATGTAGCCAGGTCTTTGTTATTTTTTATATTAAAAATTATGATTAGCCTTTCATGTGATTAGACGAAGTCGGTTCTTCACTTTTTCCGCTACACTCTACGCTTCGGTTTGTTTACAAGAGAATTCAATTTTTTCCGTGATGTTCAAGCCCACAACCACATAAGCTACTTTCCCACTGCTCTACAATGAACTCAAAGACATACGTATATATTTATTTCCACAATATATATACAATATATGTAAATACACAATCACATTTGCTCGTCAACTTGCGAATGAATATTGACATTTCCAACATATACAAGAATACGTTGAAAGGAAAATATTCTAATCGTGGTCGTAACCCCGCCGCCAAGCAGCTCAGTTATTACCTTCCATTACAGTTAACATAAAATATAACAATATTACCCGTTCGAAAGGACTCAGTTTCAAACATTCGAAGAAATGACCTTTTTTATATTCAAGATAAAATCGCAGAGGAAAATAGCGAAATAATCATAACAAGAGTATTCGTCTCAGCCTCGTCTTTAGAAGTGATATTTTGTTGCGGGTCTTCAAATTTTCAAAAGGCTGTCGAGGCTTTAGGCTTTAGATGTATATCTTTCATTCATTCATTCGTCTTTCTTTTTATGATTATATTATATATTTACTAGAAAATTTTATTTTGCTTGACCTAAGCAGACCACACTATAATTTTAATATTGAATGGTATCAATAAGATTTTAATAAAAGGTAAGATTTAAATCTCACTTATATATGCGAAAATGATTTGAATACAAAATTCTATTTATAATGATAAATAGAAACCAAATGAATTTTCTTGAGTGTTTATTTCTTTTTCTCTGGCATAGTTTATCAATCAGTTAATTTACGAGTACAATACCATTTGTATACACTATGATCTATACAACGATTATATATTAACATAGACATAACATTTTTTAGTTTCATTTTAGACTTTAGAAAGTTTTCCAAATATACTAATTTTTGGTATATAATAATCAAGCACATAAATTAATAGCAAATATACTATTATTACATAATCATGTTCCATTAATTAAGGAAAATTTTCCCCTGATTGTTATTATTTCGCTCGACTAATAATAACTGGCCAAAGTTTAATTGTTTGCTCTATCATTAACAACGAATACGATTATTTAACGCATCAGCGCTTTTGATTGCTTTAGACCTATTTACAATATTATGTATTGTGATATAATATATAATTTTTAAATCGTGGTGCAGTTTAATATAAGCTATGCACCGATTGCATTTATTACAATTGCAATGGTTGAAGTTTAGATCCTCAGTTAAGAAATGAATTATTTTCGTTTTTTACCAATTTTTCTATATTCTCGAAGCCTAAAACGCGTAGTACTGGTAGAACTTACAGTTCCGTGGGAAACAAATATCCCGAAAAGTCACCACCTTAAACTCAATAAGTATTTCGATCTTACAAACGAACTGACCAGGAATAGGTTTAGAGCTAGCTTATATGCGGTTGAAGTAGGAGCGAGAGGTATAACAGCGAAATCTCTCTATAGTTTATTAAAAGATCTCGGCCTGTCTAGAACTATCACAAATTCATTTCTAGAACGCACTTCGAAGGCGGCTTTGGTAGAATCATTCAAAATTTGGTTAGGTAGTGGGAGGAGCTCGGACAGTGAAGGTGAGCGTTAATGCATTTTAAAGGGGCCCTTTAAACCTACACTTGGGTCGCAAGTCCCAAGCGCTGCTCGGAGCTCCTCTTCCTACAACACGATGGGCCCGGCACCCGCACGGTGAGTCCATGGAACGCTAAGTTGTTTCTTCTCATTTAAATTGACAGCCCGGAGAGACGGGATGACGCTGGAAAGACAGTTGACTGCTGGAAAGACAGCTGGCAGCTGGGAAGACAGCTGACTGTTGGAAAGACAGCCGAGGGCAATGGCCTAGCAAGCCAAGCCCAGGAAATTAGTAGCTAAAAGTCCGAAAAAGAAAAATACCCCTGGGACAGTCCGAGAGGGGGGGCGGAAGATCTGTCCACCGGTGGAAATAATTAACGAAAGCGGCGCGAATACGGACTTGAAATGCCCCACGTGCGGGAAAAATTACAAGAGAAGAGCCTGGTATATAAAACATCTAAAAACACATGATGGTGTTGAAGCACGACAGTCTTCGGTAAGCTCTTCGACTATCACTGCGGATAGAGTTGACCCTCATATGTCCCATGGTGAGCCATTAAGTGAAAAATATCAGGAGTCCATAGTCACTCGGACACGTCTTAGCATTCCTAATATTAAACAATCAACATGGAAAGTACACGACGATCAATTAGCGGTCCTGTTAGAGCATCGGGGCTCGAAACAGGAGTTAGACTTGCAAGTAGAATCTTTCCAAAAAACTATTTACGACTATTTTAATGATATATATCCACCTCCAAATTATTACGCTCATAAAAACAAAGGAAACGCGTTTAAGTCGAAAATGAGGAGGAAAAAAAGAGAACTGAAAAAGAATCTTCGTGCGGCCAAAGCTTTAGGCGATAATCATCTTAGTCATCAATTGTCTAGGGCGCTTCGGTCAACCCTGAAATTAATTCAGGGAATATCGTTACAGATCGCGGAAAATCATAATAATTTCGATCGGGCTAAGCACATACGAAGTGCCTAATATGGAAAGACTATATAAGGAGCCAAATAAACAACGACCTGAGATTCCTCACATTGACTTTCAAGGTGACCCACCAACTTTAGAGGAAATAAATAAACAGATTAAAAAGAAACCATCTAAATCAGCTCCAGGTCCTGATGGTATCCCCTATATAGTGTACAAAAAATGTTCATCAGTTCGTAAATACCTCCATAACTTATATGATAAAATCTGGTCAAGAAAGCAAATACCTACGTCTTTTGGAGAAGCAGTTTTTGTCCTCATTCCCAAAAAAGACCGGGTAACAGATCCAAAGGATACTAGACCGATTGCTCTCACCAATACTTTATCTAAAATCTTTTTCTCAATACTTCAGACGAAAATGACTCATTTCATGATTAGCAATAGGTACTTCAGGCCGAATTACCAGAAAGGGTTTCTACCCGGAATTTCTGGATGCCTGGAACATAATAGTTTGTTAACTGCTAGCTTAAAAGACGCCAGAACGTGTGAGAGACAAGTTACGGTATGTTGGATAGATTTAGAAAACGCGTTTGGATCAGTACAACACGATCTATTGATGTTCGCTTTAAAATGGTATAATTTTCCTACGATAGTAAGCAACATAATCGCGTCATACTATTCAAAATTAAAATTCGTTATTACCTCAAAAGACGGCCATTCAAAACCTTTAGGCTATAATGTAGGTCTTTTTCAGGGTTGTTGTTTATCCCCAATAGTATTTAATATCGTTATTAATATTTTACTACATATTCTAATTAAACACGAGAAAAAATGGGGTTATCGGTTTAAGTTCAATAACAAGTACTCGGAATCTATTCTTGCTTTTGCGGACGATCTTGCGATACTCACTAGAAATCCAAAGCAATGCCAGCTGCTATTGGATGAAGTAGACGAATTTTGCACGTGGACAAAAGGAATGAGGACAAAACCTAGTAAGTGTCACTGTCTTTGTCTGGGAAGACGAGACACAAAATATACCTCCTACGATCCGGGACTAAAAATTGCCGGTGAAAGCATTGCTGTAGTTTCCGAGGCGGCACCTTTTAAATTTCTCGGTAAGAAAATTGATTACAAAGGCCGAACTCCATCTTTAGATGTACTAGTCGACAGCTTTATGACGGATCTTGAAAAGGTAGACCATCAACCTATAAGTAATGTCAAGAAAGCTTGGATTTACGACAATTTTCTAACATCACGTCTGAATTGGCCTTTCCTCGTATATGATTTTAATAAAACCCTCTTGGCAAAGTTAGATGCAAGCGTCATAAAGATGCTGAAGTTTTGGCTTGGGCTAGCGCATTCGGCGGACACCTCAACCTTATTTAGAGACAAAAATAATTTCGGGTTGAGATTAAAGAAACCATCGGAGCTCTATAAACATCTAAGAGTCGCCAAAACACATATTCTGGGAAAATCACGGGATGAGATTGTTACCTCACTTCCAAGAGACAGAAGTGTCCCAGAGCTCGAGTCAAGACTTAAATTCCATAAGCAATTTATGATAGGAGCACAATTTAGTAAAGTAGGGTTAGGATCAAAGAGGAAAGTCCAAGACAAAGACATAATAAAATCTTTTATTCGGCAAGACGAGAACGATAAGTATAAGGTGCACGCAATGGGCTTAGAAATGCAAAATGAGTGGCTAACTATAGGAGAATTCTGTATCCCTTTAGCTTTAAAATGGCGCACCCTAATTCACGACTGGTCTCCAGCACTGTTAAAATTCTACCTAAATGCGTTTCAAATGACTCTTCCAGATCAAAGTAATTTAGTGAGATGGGGTAAAGCTACCGATAAATCTTGCTACATCTGTAAAGAGGCAGTGGGGACAGCTAAACATATGCTGGTGGGGTGTAGGGTACTCTTGGATAGTGGTCATTACTCGCGGCGCCATGACAAAGTACTGGAAATCATACGTGAAGCCGTTAGTCTTTCAGTAGCAAGAGCACAGAGAAACATAACAACCAGCAAACGCTCAATAGAGTTAGTGAAAGAAGGTTCTCATAAAAAACCTATACAAAAGCCTTTCTCCATATTAGATCCTGCTCCTGATTGGACACTTGTGATGGACACGTATGAGAAACAGTATAAAATCCCTGAGGATATTTGTGTTTCGTCATCCAGACCGGATATTTTTCTATATTCTCGAAGCCTAAAACGCGTAGTACTGGTAGAACTTACAGTTCCGTGGGAAACGAATATCCCGAAAAGTCACCACCTTAAACTCAATAAGTATTTCGATTTTATAAACGAACTGACCAGGAATAGGTTTAGAGCTAGCTTATATGCGGTTGAAGTAGGAGCGAGAGGTATAACAGCGAAATCTCTCTATAGTTTATTAAAAGATCTCGGCCTGTCTAGAACTATCACAAATTCATTTCTAGAACGCACTTCGAAGGCGGCTTTGGTAGAATCATTCAAAATTTGGTTAGGTAGTGGGAGGAGCTCGGACAGTGAAGGTGAGCGTTAATGCATTTTAAAGGGGCCCTTTAAACCTACACTTGGGTCGCAAGTCCCAAGCGCTGCTCGGAGCTCCTCTTCCTACAACACGATGGGCCCGGCACCCGCACGGTGAATCCATGGAACGCTAAGTTGTTTCTTCTCATATTCATGTAGTAAGAAGTAACAGAGCTCTATGTTTTTTCTGCCTACCTTGCTATAACCAGGATAAAGCTTTTTAATTTTTCTCGCTTAGGTAACAAGGCAATGGCAAAAAATACAAAACGGAGAGTCTGAATATTAGATTTCCTTTGCTGAACCTAAAAAACGTAGAAAAATGCTAAGTTTATTTTATAAGTGAAACTGTGTGAGGGCTTCAAGCATAACCTTTAAAAGATTATCCTTAACCTTTTAATACTACAATTAAGGCGCAAACACATAAAGAGATGCTAAATATTTTATAACGCAAGCTATATTGTAAATATGTTCAGGTGGTAGTAAACTTCTTATATTTTATGACCTGCTTTAGCGGCTAATATTTTTTATAGACTTGCGGCAACTGAAACTACTTAGAATTTGTTTATAATAACTCTATCATGAAATCGGTAGAGCATCTGTCCAGTTTTATGATAGCATATGAGAACTGTTAATAGAATTATTTTATTTATAAGTTTTATCGTATGTTGTTGTTGATACTCTTGTAGTAATTGCGATTTTACGTAATACTTAGACATAGAAAGCTAGCATCTTTTCCATACGATGTATGAACATCTAAGTAAATAAGCTTTTAAAATAATATTAATATATCTAGAATCAATTAATCAGATTATTAAAAAAGACTGTTTGCAGTAAAGATTCTTTTTTTTTAGCTTTATCCTGCACATGTCAGGTAGGCAGAGGGAACTGCAGAACCATCTGAACCTATTGTTAGACCACTCCTGTTGCTAGTCCCCTGCTTCTTTCTCCGTAGTCCCCCCCGCTTCCGGGGGGCCGTTTTCGAGCTTGGCGTGTTTGAGTGGCGGAACCACACCGCTCTTTTTCTTAGTTGCATAGCAAAGATAATTGAAATAGAAAAAAAATCCATCGTCCCCGACTGGGGATCGAACCCAAAACCGTCGCGTTTCCAGGCATACGTTGCGCCTCTGCGCACGACATTTTAAAAATTCTTAATTTCATTAAATTGAATCCAGATGAAAAACAAATCGTCCATTCTCCCCTAGTTAGACGCAAGCTTGTAAACTGTCCGCTTACAGAGGCGGATCTCCACGAAAATTCTCCACTTACAGTCTCCTGCACGCAGTTCTCCCCTAAATAATATTGAAAATATGTACAATTTATGTCAATACTTACATGATATGCAATAATGATTTATAATTAATATTTTTAATTCCAATTACTCAAAATTGATTATGCAAATACATTATTATCACATTTGTTATATTATTGTTTTAAAAACAGAAGTGCCGAGTACATATATTTTCATATAACATTGCCCTAAGAGGAGTTAATTGGTTACAAAATAATAAAAGATATTACGTAATACTTTTAACATAAGCTATGAATGTAAACTCATTTGGATCAATTACAGAAGAATAAGTTTCCTGCATAAGTTTTTTCTCTCCTCAAATATTCGAAGTAATAGTGAGCCTGGAAAAACTAGATGAACTAAATTACAGAAAATTCTATAAATGCCTAAAGACAGTTCATTTTATTAACTGAAACTTGGATAAAATCGGACAAAAGGCAAATACATCAACTACCAAATTATACTCCGATTTTAATATAGACATTCTGGAAGGGGTGGTGGAGTACTCTTTTTTGTAACAACGACATGGAGCATATTTTCACTAACGAAAACTTTTACCAATGAAAATAACTACTTATGTATCAGTCAAAAACCTTATCCGATATTGGCATCCATCTACAACCTGGTGATACCAACATTAATCCACTCATCGATGATTTCGAAGAACAACTGGAATCAAAACAAACAAGCTATTGTTTTTGGTGATTTTATTTAAACTTATTAGCTAATAGTAGAGACGTTAAGAGGTATAGAACTATGCCTGACAGAATGTGTCTACACTATATTAACACATAGACAAACATTTTTGGCCACGCGTAATTACAGCTTCAAGTAATACTATTTTAGATCACCTAATGACAACTTAAGGATAAACCTACCACCTGGCATTGCTGACTCTGCAATCTCAGATCATATCAGATATTTCTAGGAATTAAACATACAAACGTGAACCACCGAAACGTCCTAAATATGAAGCGAGTTAATTACAATTTATTAGTATAAAATGCTGCAGTATTTCCTTTTACATCGGAGACTGTCATCTTAATACTTATCTCCATGAACCCTTAACGAATAATAAGCAACGACACGATGATACGTTCAAAGAAAAAACAAAATCTGCCACGAGCATACTGGATAAATAGAAACATATTTAAAAGACATTTGAAACTAAGAATGAAGCTGGCGCCAATTTACATGATTCCATATAATAGTTGATTTTAGAAATCATTTTAAAGAAAAAAAGAAATATGCTGCGGCGGCGAATATAGGCAAATGTAAAAGGGAATTTTATATGATGATTCTTTTGCGAAAATTAAAATCACCCCAAAAAAGTATGGAATCTAATACATACTTCATCCAATAATAAAAATAAAACCTAACTGTGTCCCCCCACAACTAAGACTCATATGGGGATAATTACTGAAAGTACAAAAATATGTGAACACTTTAATGATTTTTGCACAATTGGGTTTCCAGTTCTTGGCTAATAAATACCGTATAAGTTCATAATAATACTTAATTTATAACAGTACGTAATCACAAAGATAATAATAATTTGTACATTCACACATTGTAATGTAGCGAAATATCTGGAATATTATTGCTAATTAAACTCAAATGTGGTGTTGTAATAGATGTATAGTAGCAAAGTATCAAATGTTTGCAGGAATATTGTTTGATAAATTATCGGATTGCCTAATAAATGTCTAGATGGAAGGTGTTCTTTCCGTAACTTTACAAATTGCAAAGTTACTCCCATATACAAATCGGTGAGAAATCCGACCCAGGTAATATGACAATCTCAGTTTTTACCTGTAATTTCTAAATATTTGAAAAAGTAATTTATTAGTCGGTTAGATAAATATTTGTCACAGATTGGGATTTATTTTTTAAACGGCAGTATGGTTTGAAAAAGGATTCAGGTACTCTATGCCAACATAACATAGTCACACGAAAATTAAAAAAAAAATTTGATGCTAAAAATGTAGGCTTGGGTATAATTTCTGATTTGAAGAAGCTTTCGAACCGTACGTCACTCTATTCTGCTCAAAAACTTTATGGAATACGGTATTCAGTGGGACCGCCTAAATTATTAGAACTTACTAACACTCGTTAACAAATATTAAAAATCGTAAATATCAGTAGTAACTCTCTATAGTTAAAAACTTTTGGTTTACCTCAAGGATCTATACTTGCCCCTGTTATTTTTACTCTATATTATAACATTCGTGAGTGATCCCTTCATGGTGAACTTACACTCTATGCCGATGACACGGTTTTTTTATTTCGTTCATTCACAGCAAAGGTTTATCAATGCTTCTCAAGAAGATCTTAATCGTTACACGATGTTTCATACAATCTACTAACAATAAATGGTACCAAAAACACATTAATAGGTATTCAAGTCTAAAATAAAAGAATCACCAAAATTTTACGCCACTTTTTATAATAACTTGGAAATTAAGAATCTAAACAGCAAATATTTAGGCGAATGTTGGATAGTAACCTTACATGGACAGCGCATATTGATTAAGATTAAATCTAAATTATCCTCCCTTCTTGGCGCTCGTTGCGTGGTATCTTTTCGTGTCTACCCGTAGTGTCTGCTCACTATGTAGTTTTCACTAGTTCAACAAACTTAAACCTACTTTCATAGAATTTTGTTGGTGCAGCCTCGAAAGTAATTTAAGATGTTTTGCCATTATTCACAAACAAAAATAATAAAACTTCTTTGTTCCATTATAAACCGTTTCCAAGTACCAACAAATATATGGGCGAAACGAAGGTTTTAAATATTTCTCAATTTATACCAATATAATCTTTGACCTTGATTCCGCAAAATTTTGGAACATTATTTGCAACAGAGCTCTCTTTTCTGACAAATACCCAAAAAGGAAATAGATCCTCCGAAATGCCATCATTATATTTCCCCAAGACACGACTAATGTGGACCAATGCATTCTTACGAGGAGCACATTATACCAGAAATTACCACCGAGATATACCGAATGTAAAATTTAATAATTTAAAAGTTTGTAAAAGAACATCTAATTAACAAGTTAGAATCCGACCCTGTAAAATACATGTGTCGACTGTGGGTAAACTTAATATTGAGAATATGAGGATTTTTGTATACCTTATTTTTTTTTTTTCGTATTATTTTATGTTATATATAAACCTGTTTTTTGTGTGTATAATTATGTTATCATTTTGTGTAAAAAAACATATTTTGCTCTCGATACAACGCTCACAATAGGCTAATGTCAAAATATGTGGTATTCTCAGCATGAACTGTTAATTTCTTTTTGAGAAACTAAAATAAACTCTTTAACCACATAATTAATTAATAGCAACAATTTAACTTTATAGTTATCATTTAAAGCTTGAATACTGTAAAGTAACAGCATTGCAGGTTTTTATGAAAATAAGAACATAAATTTAATCATTTATCACTTTTTTATGCTTAGGTTAATCAAATTTCCTTCAAATTTATATTTATTATATATCTTTTATTTTTCAGTAGAAATAAATGTTTTCAAGATCTCCTTAAATTAAATCAAAATTTACTTAACGTGAAGAAAAACTCTTTTCAACTGAGCCGAAATATTGCTTTGTCAATTGAGTTACGAAAGGTTTCAAATCTTCCTATAATTAACATTCGTGTGATTACTATCTAGGTGTTTTCGATGTAACGTAACAAGCGGGAGCATATTTTCTAATATATATCTTAAATTTTATATAAATTCTCGATATATTTTTTATTTTCACGTTTCATCCATTGAAGGACCGTCGTGGCGCAGAGGCGCACGTCCTGCCTTAACGCGACGGTACTGGTTCGGGATCCCTAACATCGGATAAGATGGATTTTTCCTATTTTCCATTTTCTTCTCTCTGGTCCATCTAAGGGCAAAGCGCGCGTTGAGTTCCGCCACTCACACGCCAATGGCCTCGAAACGCGAAGTGGGTGACGGAAGTATCAGGGACTAAGTAACGGAGTGTCTTACCCTAGGTTCTTATGGTTCTGCAGTTCCCGCTGCCTACCGCGGCCATGTGCTGGATAAAGCGTGAATCTAAAAAAAAAAAAAAAAAAAAAAAAAAAAAAATCTTCATATAAAAAAGTGAATTAAGTGAAAAAAAAACGTGATAGTAATAATGGAAGCCTTTTCAGCGAATTGTGGTGCTATAAGCAGAGGGTCCTCTGTTTTGTTAAACGTATTAGAACATGAGTGAACAAAAGTACATAAGAATATGGTTTTAGGTAGAAAAAGTGTTTTGGCTGGTAACAGAATGACGAAGCTTTGTAGATTATTTTTTTGAGATAGCAGAACGTCATTTTGACCAATGGCCGAATAGTGTACACAGTGTAGTTCTGGTGCCGACGATGAATATTGAGAAGATACGATCCTTTTATAGACGGATAAGCAAAAATAGCATAGCTGACCAAATTAACAACGAGGACACATTATTTTAGATATCAGTGAGGATGTCACAGTCAGAATGAAGAAGAGCGTGCTCAGATGATTTGAACACGTCGAGACGATGAACTACTTATAAAAAAATTTTGATGTTAACAAAAAGATTAGAGAGGTAAAGGAAAACCTTAGTTGACTTTTGATACTGATATATCGAAGACACTGGAAGAAAGTCACGTGATAAACGCGAAAAGCTCCCGGAAAGCATATTTGAATATGCTTTCCGGGAACGGAACTTTTGGCACTCCGTTACGTATCTACTACGGATAAAGCGTGAAGTTATGTTTGTATGTATGTAGGTATAATGTGTGGCAAAACTCCTCGCTGGAGCAAGCCCATTATTATAAAATTTACATTTACATGCAGTTCTAACGTACGATGGCGTCTATATATGTTCGTGAAAGTGGAATTGATTATGATATAATTTTATTATTTGTTATCTGTATGTCATTGTTAATACAATTGTGGATTTGATACCCAAGACAACAATGGTAACAAGACAAAGCACGGCGTTGATATTGCTACGCAACACGCATCACGAAAGGGGAAAAGCAGGAAACGGAGTGTCACAACACTAGTTCTGATTGTGTCATAGTGGGTCACTATGAGCTAATTATATCACGAAATTTATAATTATTTATAAGTTCATATAATATGTATAATTTAATATAATAAATATTCGATAATTTTCCAATAATCTTTACAGCAGCTAACGTAATCCCTATTACGTTTGACAGGGCAAGTAATTTGTAATCCCGACATTATTATTAAGGCATTATGGAGATACGATCTAGGAAATTTGCTTAATCCTCTCTTAATTTGAACTCGTGCAATTTGCTGGGATTTGTTTGTAGATGTCGGTTTCTTTACTTTGACCGTGTAAAAACGGATTAAGTCTCTTTGAGGAGCTTGGGAGCGGTCGGGATAAAATATACGTTGACAAAATATAGCTTTTGAAGCAAAATATCGCTTTACATCGTTTGAGAATTTCTTTTTAGTTATTAATTGTAATTGGAATTGGATTTTTCTTAGATTTTTTTGTAATTTTTCTAATTTATTTCGATGAATTTAAAAAACAATTATATAATACTATTTTTATATTAAATATGTCTATTTTGAAAAATATTAACAATACCGAAATAAACTCTACTCATATTTTGATTGGAATTGATTGTATGTTTTTTAAATAATTATTTTAATATGGTAAGTTAGCATATTATAATAATAGAAATAATAATTTTTAATGCATTTATTTAAATACCTTCAAACATTTAAAAATAAAGTAATATTGAAATACACTAAAAAAGAACTGTATCTGCTTTTAAAGTACGCTGTAGTCACTTAACCTAAAATCCATTTGAGGAAACACGCTCGTATTCCTAATCTATTAGTGATGTTATATCTTACGAGATAATATTTCTTCTCGTAATCTGTTTTGATGTTATCCTAAAATGTGTTCATAATGGTTTTATGTTGTGTATAGTAAAATTGATGGGCTTAGTATGAAAATATAATTTAAATTATATGAACACACAGCTTTAGCCATTTTTATCTAAATTTTTGAAGGATCTCAAGTATGTGTATACAAATTTAAATTTAATACTATTTTTAATGTTTTTAGCTTCACGCTTTATCCCGCGCGTAGGCAGAGATCTCCAGGAACCATATGAACCTAGTATTAAAACACTCCGTTGCTTAGCCCCGCTTTCTCCTGTCGTCCCTTACACCTTACGATTGAAATTTAGTACTTTATATATATCATGGTTGGCTAAGTAATTATGTAACATACAAACGAAAAACCACCATGGTATTTTTAAGATCGGTTAAAAATGGGAGAAACTAGAACAAAAAACACTGTCCCATAATTCTGAGTCGAGATAGAGCTTTTTGCTTTAAAGGTATTTAGTTCAACTCATCCCTCTAATACCAAGACTACGGCTACAATGATATCTTCAAAAGATACTTCTAAAAAGATTACGAAAAGAATTTAGTAATTTACTTAATGACAACTAGGAAATTAGTAAATTTATATATAAAAATAGGGTAAATAGAGATAAATATAAGTAAATAAATATCTTATCCCAAAAATATTTGACTAAACAAAAAAGAATTCGCAAAATGTTTTATCCATTCACGCGTGATACGATGACCTAGGAAAATAGACATTCAATTTTGTACAATATTAGGTTACGAATATTTGTCATTTTAGTTTTATAAAATGTGGTTTACGTACTAAATCTAATTTAAATACAAACAAATTCCTGCAAAGGCTAAGTCTTATTTGGCTTGAAATAAGAGAAAGAGTTTCTAACAATAAATACTAGAATTAATAATATAGAAATCTAAAAGTCTGTTCATAAATAATAATAGTAATATATAACGACGTTATCAGGTATTATTTTTCATCTGTACCTTATTTTAATAATATTGTTTGTTCTAGACGAGTCAAACGATCGATGGTGGGGTGAGTCAGCAGTTCCACCAGCACCTGCAGTTGCTGCTGTTCCACCTCAGCGACCTTCGTCATCAACCAATTTGAGTAAGGAAGAACCTTCAATAGCACCACCTAGACATCATTTGCCTAAAGATGGTAAGTAGTAATATAATGATTTTTGTCTAAATGCATGAAATTATTCCTTTAAACTAAAAGTAAATTAATTTTAAACGTTAAAATATTTTACTAAAAAATATTTTTCGATCTTCAGCAAATGTGACATAACATAAACGAAAAGAAATATTTAGAATTAAAACAAATTTTATAAAGTTCGTGGTAAAAATTGCACATGTAGCTCATAGCAGTCTACACTGGCTTAGCCGCAAACGGATAAAAATACTGTATAGGTTATGCTTGTACCAGTTTTATCGTATACCTGCTCACTTGTATCGTGAAATCTTTTTTGCGAAACCTCAGAGAGCTTAAGTAAAAATATTTTACATTTCTCTTTCAAATTTCACGCAACAGATATGCAGTTTGCATTACACATATTTTTACTGGCATACATACATAGAATTCACTACTCCTATTACACTCGAGATTAAATAATACAGCCTCAAATTTCATATTTATTTTACAAGTTGGCCTTAAGTATAATTTTACTATTCAAAACACTTTGAGTATTCTTAGAATACTTGAAGTTAATTAATATTTCATTCGGTTAGCCTTTTATGGCTTCTTTAATATTTTGACTGGAGCCGTTGTAATTAACACCAGCACCTCCAGGCATTAACAAGTCAAGGCTATTATTACGCAAAATTTCGCTATCAAAATGTATTGTATATTGTATGTACATTATAAATATTTAACTAGGAGTGTATAAACTTTGCGGACAATGCTTAACCCCTGTTCGAACCGCAAAACATGGTCGTTGAATTTGCTTCGTGGCGCATAAACCAAAACTCAGCCTGAGTTTTGTTTTGCTTGTTTCAGTTATATATTGTACGAGATATTTTTGCGCTAGAATTTACTTTGACAGCGACTCTAAATCCTTTGGAAACTTAAACTATACGAATGAATATATATTTTTTAAAACTGAGTATAAATAATGATTATATTTTAAATATTATTCTCTTATATTATATTATATCTCGTTTTATCTAGCTTCACGCTTTATCCCGCACATGGCAGAGTAGGCAAAAGGAACTGCAGGAACCGTGGAACCCAGTCTTAAGACATTCCGTTGCTTAGTTTCTGCTTTCTCCGTTCCCGGTTTCCGCCGTTTTTCGAAGCATTGCGTGTTGAGTGGCGGAAATCAACGCCGCGCTTTGCATAGTTTCCAGAGCGAAGAAAAATGGAAATAGAAAAATCCATCTTCCGTGAATGGGAATCGAACCCTCAAACCGTCACGTTTACAGGCAGATGCTTACGCATCTGCGCCACGACAGTCTTTAACATATCTTATTAATAATAAAATAAAGCTTTTAAATTGATTATTAACTATATTAATTATGTATTAACAGATCAATTTGACATGATGTACGTCTACATAATCGCGGCAGCGGGTGGAATATGTATTATGTGCCTTATAATCGGAATAGTTCGATGTGTGATGCACAAAAATACCACAGAGCAAGCCAAAGGCCCAGACGTGTCAGCATCTACGGATATTCCAAACGGCTTCAACGACAGTATATCAGAAGTCGACAATGACATCAACATAACAAGTCTCTCAGGGCCAGTGGACACAGTTGACTCAAGCCTGAAGCAAGATATGCAAATTACTAGCATGGTGTCCAATTTGAGTCCAAAAATCAATCGATACGTTGGTCGACCGGTACCTAATACGTATCCGCATGTGAGTACCAATATGTATGGACAGGTAGCGGAATTCCCCGTAGAAATGCCTTTACGAACTATGCCTCACGGTACTCTCGGCCGCGGTGTTGCGGTCAAGACCCTACCTCGAATTCAAATGCAAACCGAGACCGATCCCAACTCAAGAAATTTATATCGATATTCAAACGCCCAGTATTACTTCGGGTGACAACAAGATACGCAGTGCGCGGACGTGTCGAGGACTTACTGTTTCTAGTGTAGTGAAAGAACTTTATATTGTCCTACTTTTAAATACAGAAACTGTGATATTAATTGAAACTTTCCTATTGTTCTGAGAATTGTTTTCGAACTACAGACATAGAAAGCGCTGTGTTTTTATCAAGATGTTTAAATTATGTTAATTGAATATTAACAAATTGAACCAATTTTTTTTTGTCTTTTAATTAAGTAACTATAGAAAAAAATCTATTTATTTTGTTATAAAATAGCAATACTTCTATTTTCAGATTGAAATCAAAATTTTAATAAATAAAAATTTAATATTTATAAAAACCCCTTTATTTGAAACACATATTTGAAACGACTAAGAGAAACTTCATAATTAAGAGATTTATTTGAAAAATAAAATGATCGCCTCCGGATGCTTACAATGAAACTTCCAGTAGGTATATATTCTAAAAGGGGCTCTGATTTTGACAACATCATAATGTTGTTCATTTAAGTTAGTCGAGAAATTATTTCTTATTTGGATATAAAATTACATTTCATAATTTAATTTGTAGGTTAATATTATGGATATACCAAGGAATAGTAGAACATATTATTTATTAGACGTTATAAAATAAATATTATAATTACTTTGTTTTTAAAAATATTTGTAAAAATTATTACTTATTAGGTAGCAGAAATTTACACCAGAATTTGTTGTTTTATACTCATTTTTTTGGTTTCTTCTTCAAATATTATACAGTTACGTATAGAAATATACAAAAACATGAATAATACAAATTATTTATAAATAAAAACTCAGCGCATTTCTTAAAAGTAGAAGGACATGTGAAGGTTAGTTAAAAATGAAAATAATTTACGAATGTTTGATCTTATTTAAATTTTAAGATTAATTTAAAGCTATTTCTTACGTTATTGTATGTAATGTATAGAAGAGCGTAGGATTGGTTTAAGTAACGCTGTTGCATATTGTAAAATTACTTGTTTTTCCTAACGATCCTACTAATATGAAACATGTGAAAGATTGTGAGTATGGATGTTTATTCCTTATGTAGAAGTTTTTTCTATATATAGATAATTAATAATCGCATAATTTTATAATTATATGTTGAGTGCCAAATCTCAATAATCAATGCTTACAGTGGCAGGGGAAATAAGTTCTTTGCCTACGCTGGTTGGCGACAAAAAGCTTTACTTCCGTCGCCAGAAAGGACATTCACCCTAAAAGCCTACAAACTACTTAAAGAAGTTTCAATTGGAAATCTTCAAATTCCTATATTTATTTTTTCTTGTTTACGCATTTTAAGCGGTTGTGCGTGTGTAAAAGATTTGTTTTGACAGAATTCAATTGGAGTTGTAAAGAAAATTTAACACTGCTTTTGTTTTTGGCATATATAAGTACTATTTAACTACAGATCCTTTTTTCCACTCAATCTTACACTTAAATTAAATACTTATTCTAGATGTTTCGAAAGCTGTCCTGGACATTAAGCGAAGCTAGTGTTATGAAACTCCGTTCTCGCCATCCCGTCTAAGACATTGCGCGTTGAGTGATAAAACACTGTCACATTTTGTATACCAAAACGATCTATTTAAACTATCATTTCATATTGAAATTTGAACAAAATATTAATAATTTACGATATGCAACAGTGAAGTATAAATATATAATTATGAGGGTGGATGTAGGAAATTAATATCAAAATGTGTAATATATTAGAGTAGCTGATTTCATTTATGTTTTAAATGACTGACCTCCGAATTGGTTGTTATTTGTAAGTACCAAATAAAAAACAATGTACAGATAAATTTTTATGTGGTGCATCGATTTACATTAAAATTATAGCACAAAAACTGTTTTTATTTTATGTAAACCTTATACTTTAGAGATATTTTGAATGTAAACGAAATATAGAACAGAACATCTGGAAAGGGAAGACTAAATCTTCAAAAGCAAAGTATGAATATAATATATGGTTTAATAGAAAATATAAAACGCTTCCATTGTAAACAGATATCGCACAGCCACAACCATTGAATGTAGAGATCTGAAAATTACCAGCTAAAATTCCACGAAGTAACCTTATCTACTATTTGAAAAATTTGAATTTTATATTCCACTAAAGTAGAATTTCAGGTTGCAACACGTTAAATATACACAAGTATAATATTAAGGAATGAATTTGAGCACATTATACGTGATATCTAACAAACCTATATATATACTCTCTACCCGAATGCAATACATGGCGTGTTGTAAGGCGGAACTCGATGTGGCATAGTTAATATTCAAGGGACAGTTCATTTACTGCCTACAATGTATACATATCAGAAGTGAAATATCTATGGCGAATTAATTTTTTAAATATCATTTACATTGAAAGATAATTTAGGAATTATTGGAATTTATTATTATTATTATTACTGCATGGAATAAAACTAATTTAAAGTATTTTTATTTACTATTTATTAATCTATTTATGAGATTTACAAAAGATAATGCGTTGGGAATCGTGTTATATGAAAACTTAGCTTAGCTTACTGTAACAGCATCCCACATCGTTTGTGTCACGTTATAGCTTTTCGTCTACTAAAATGAAATAAGAATTTAAATGATTTCTTTAAAGTACTTAGTTATGTGAAGAAATAAACGTTTTTGTTTCTACGTACAATTAATATAAATGTCGGAGCTCGTAATTATAACAAACAAATATTGCACCAAATACAACAAAGCGACGCATTGCGACACAATATTGTAATACGCTTCGTAAAGGCGTACGCAGTCATAAACTCAAATCGTATCTTATATTTCTTATTCATGAATTGAACAATATGTAAAATTTTATCAACAATATTATATTGTTTCGAACTAAATTATTACTTATTCATAATTAAATTTAAAGATTGATAGATACGAAAGCTTACTTCAGACATATGTTTCTGAAAATTATATGAAACAATATAAGAGTATAGCTAAAGAAATTTTAGTGTTAGTGTTAAAACACTCTTTTATTTGATTTTTATCTCAATTTTTCACTTATAGTTCAAAAAGATTATGAGTACTATCCCCTTAGGTGGGATCAAGCCCCATAACCATTGCATCACAATGGCATTACCTTCTTCTTTTAAATCGATCAAAACATATAATGATTATAGAATATTAATATCAAAATATTATCATTAACTATTAACTTGAATAATTGTAAATTTACTCTTTGATATATTCTACAACGCATTCAAAGGGTTTATTACAATATTAATTATGATATTGGTTGATGAAGACCTATCTAAGCATACCCTTTGACAAGACACAAGGAAATTTCATAAAGGCGTGCTATTACGTAAAGCCTAGTACGTAAGTATGGCCATTATCATTAATGTAATGAATTCTTAAGCTCCTGTATAACGCTTTTAACTAAGAAAGCTGTAGCAGTGCTACAGTGAGCTTATTTTTTATTTAATAAGGTAGCAACATGTATTCTATTTATATACATTTCATGAATGAATTACTTTGTGGTGTAATCGCTGAATTATAGTTAGGATTTTTACTAATAAATAGTATAAGTGTATTATAATTCTGCTGAGAAGACTTGACGGAAAAGTAAACATTTTTTCTAATATTAAAGTTTCAACGTAGTAGAAATTGAACCGTGCCTCTTATTCTCAAAGTTTGCACAAGCAGGGTAGGCAGAGGGAACCCGCACAAGGCAGGGTAGGCAGAGGGAACTGCAGGGATCGTGGGAACCTAGTGTTAAGACACTCCGTTGCTTAGTCCCTGCTTTCTCCGTCCCCGCTTTCCGCCGTTTTCGAGGCATTGCGTGTTGAGTGGCGGAACTCAACGCCGCGCTTTGCCTAGTTTGCCAGAGCGAAGAAAATGGAAATAGAAAAATCCATCTTCTCCGACTGGGGATTGAACCCACTAACCGTCGCGTTACAGGCAGACGTTGCGCCTCTGCGCCACGACGATATATATATATATATATATATATATATATATATATATATATATATATATATATATATATATATATATATATATATATATATATATATATATATATATATATATATATATATATATATATATATATATATATATATATATATATATATATATATATATATATATATATATATATATATATATATATATATATATTATATATATATATATATATATATATATATATATATATATATATATATATATATATATATATATATATATATATATATATATATATATATATCATATTACAGTTTTTTTTTTTTTTTTTTTAGCTTCACGCTTTATCCCGCACAAGGCAGGGTAGGCAGAGGGAACTGCAGGGACCGTGAGAACCTAGTGTTACGACACTCCGTTGTTCCGTCCCTGCTTTCTCCGTCCCCGCTTTCCGCCGTTTTCGAGGCATTGCGTGTTGAGTGACGGAACTCAACGCCGCGCTTTGCCTAGTTTACCAGAGCGAAGAAAATGGAAATAGAAAAATCCATCTTCTCCGACTGGGGATCGAACCCAGTAACCGTCGCGTTACAGGCAGACGTTGCGCCTCTGCGCCACGACAGTTAAATGTTTATATTAAAGTTACATAATATATACAGCTATAACACGTTAGATTAAACTAATTACATAGTATTCACGATTAATCATCATTAAATACTAGTGATAATGGGCGGAATGCGATCCTTCAATCCTTCCTTCTGACATTGTACACATATATGCTTGACATGAGTACCATATTACAGCAATTGGCGTATTCAAAGTTTAGACTAACCAAGTTTATACATAGCTGAGTACTTTTGTAGTCCAAACATGTATTGAATTAATGGTTTGAGCGTTAATTGAGAATTTGACGAGATTATGTTTAGATTTTATATTATATATATATTATTAAAAAGAATTACAAAAATAAGTAAGCTTTGTATTTTTGTATTAAATAAACTATAAAAATAATTATTATTTTAATAATTTCTAATATTCTGATTTTCAGATCTTCTTAAGAATAAACTCTATTTTCTTTTGCAAATTTCATAACTCTTAATCAAATAGTACGATACAGTAAGGGTACCTTATAGGTTTTGTTTTCGTGGCAAATTTAATGTAATCTTTTATCCATATATAGGTCAAAGAACGTTATATGACATTTATAACATTAATTGCCATGTAAAACTTATTATGTCTTGTAAATATATATCTCGTGATAATTTCCAATTTCCTTTTATTTTGATAAAGGCATTCGTTGAGATCAATATAAAAATTATAATAAATATTCTATGAGATGTCAATAATATTTACCATGAATGATTTCGTACTGTATAACTCCTGTTATTGCTACGTTTCTTGGTTAGGGCGGTGTCACTTAGTTACTGTATAACTGAAAATTTTTGCACAGACAAATAGATAATCAATCTAGCTTTAAAATGGATATACTAAAATCGGACATATTAAAAAATGTTTAATTTTGTTTTCATCCTTACGTCAAACACTGGCAAAAATATAAACAACTTTTGGGTTAACAAAGGGGCTCGTTATCAGAAGCCGGTATATTAGCCGAGTTTTGGTATTCCACCATTAAATAAAAGAGAACGCTTAGAGTTAACTGCAAAGCCCTTTCTTTGTTAAAGAACAAAAAGGGGAAAATAAATTATTTTTAAAATTTTTCATACTTGCCTCATTCATAAATCACTGGACGGCGTCATCTTGATATATTGCGCTAAGCCAGGCCTAAATTGAAACTAAACGCTTGACTTTAACTGTGACTGATAAAAATCAGCTTTATTTCATTTTACATCCGTACATTTTGATATTAATATTATTATGCTACTTGATATAAAATAAATATAGAATTTAATTCTCTCTTAATATGAAGGAGAACAACAAGTTTTTGAAAATGTCAATGTCATATCAACAACCTTGTTGATATGATTTTTAAGTTTAAGAAATTAAGTTTTTTTTAATATTTGTGTTGAATTCCAGTTATTTTCTAAAAGATTTAAATATCACTAAATTGTGAATTATCCTTATGTATATAAGAACATTATTTAAGAGAAATTTGGAGCAATATGATTCTGGGTAATTGGCTTTTCTAGTTTATTTGTCGTCATAATTATGGTTTGTAAATAAAAATATTTTTACCTTATTACTTAAAACGTTGTCAATTAAAATAATTGGCTCTTGAAATCGAAAATAGTGCTTAAAGTATCTATTTATTCGCTCTACATTATTGTATATATATCTTTAGTTTACACTAGCATTGCTTGTCAATCCAACAAAGATATACATTATGTTTATAGCTAACCTTTGTACGTCGAAACACTATGATTTTATAGCTCCTGAAATGCTAAATGCTAAGAAGAATAACAGGTCTAATGAATTTACTTAAGCAGTTAACGTGTTAATTTTGACAATCCGTAGTTTATTAAGAAAATAACTTGTATATAATTATTGCATAGCTAATTGATTAAAAAAATATTTTTATAGTGTGATAAAATTTAATGTAATCTCAAAACTTAACTTACTTATAAAGGAACTATACTAATATGTCCTTCCTTCCTCCTTTTTTCATTTTTTTCTATTTTTCGATCACATAATTCTGATTATGTTCTGTGATTAACTAGAAGGTAATTGGAATGTATTATTTCTAGTATAAACTTAAAAATATGTAGTAAATATCTTGAACTAACTTTATCTTATAATAACATTAGTCAGAGCAAATGAGCCCAGAGTGCTAAATATCGATATTACCAGTGTCGACCGCCGCTTTAGTGTGGTGCTTTCGGTCAAGCGTGTAACACAATTTAATGCCGTTACCATTTATCTTGGTTAACTATACATTGACGTTTTTAGTATGATTTTTAATATATTATAAATAGTTTAAAAATAAGATCGAAGCGTAACAAAAAAATATATAAGCATATATAATACAAATACGCATCCTGCTTGTTGAAAATTCCTACTAAAGGCAATTCAATAATTAAAAACCAAACAACTTTAAAGTCAACAAGTTCTTAGTTAATTTGTTTGAAATAAAGATAAAAGCGAGAGATGTAAGTACGAAAATCCTTTGTAACGGTCTACCTAGAACTATCATCAATACATTTATGAGCGTATAATAAGACAGTACTGGTAGATTAATTTCAAATTTGCTTAGGTAGAGAGAAAGTGGTCTTCTAAGCCCCCCTTTCTTCTTTGAGATAGATTTTTCAACCAACTCTTGAATTACAAATTCCAGGCAATGCTCTAAATTAAGGCGATGACTCCATCACAATAAATTCACGGAGTAGTCGTTCTTTTTCACTCTCATTATTGATATAACAAAATTAAAATACATCAAAACACGAATTAAATAATTATATATATAGTTAGGATGTTGAAGGTCTGACTCCCACAACATTCATAGTATAAGCAACAATATTTTTATAATTCAAAAACTAGTCTACCTGTCGAGTGTTTTGTAGAAATAAAAAATAATAAAATATAACTCATGTTATTATTCCCGTTACATATAACATTAAAGTAACATTTCCACAAACTACGCTATCCCAATGAGATTTAACAAAATTACTAGACTTTAAAACACGTTACAATGCATAGCTACAATATCGCCGTAAGCGTCCAAATAATACGCAATCGCTTGAACATTTTAAATAAAAATTTGTTGTGTGTTTTTACTTTGTATATAACTATTTTAAGTAATTTAGTGTAAAAAGCATTAAATATGGGATGAATGAACACATCTCTGATGTCAGGATAATGGACGCTTATTGTGTGTAAGCATAAAACGATTCATTGATGTAATAATTTTAACAAGCGAATAATACCTTTATTATATAACAATGGACAAGTTGGAATACTAAAATATACACGATGTCCTAGAAATCTCTTTTTCCGCATTTATGCGTATTTACTGTAAATACAGTTATATACTGGAATGCGTTTTCATGAGAAATCTGAAAATCTCAGACTGTAAGAATATTAAATCGTAAGCTTAAAAAGTACTACGTTAATCAGTATTCATCTTAATTATGTTGATATTATATGTATATATGTATGTATGCATGTATATGTATGTACTTCTATTAATATATAAGTAAAGTTAGGTTAATATTTTCTTGCACAGTGCCATCTCTTTTAATAATGTGTAACTGTATCGAATGGTTTCCCGTAAGAGATCGCTTACGGTGGTAAAGCGGCCATTGCACATAATATTACGTTATTTATCTGTTATTTTAATTATTTGTGTTTCTTTTTTTCTATATAAAAATATTATAATATATATGAGTATTCTGCCTAAAAACAAATAAATAAATTATATAAATTTTTAAGATACTTCGTTTTACAAATTATTTTTTTATATAAATCTGCTTAATTTGTTGAGACGGCAAAAACATGATTAAAAGTAATTGCTACAATTAAATGTTTAAGCAGCACATATTTTTCAAAATGTCAGTATCTATTTCTCAGTGCATTTTTTTTAGCTTCACGCTTTATCCCGCACATGGCAGGGTAGGCAGAGGGAACTGCAGGGACCGTGGGAACCTAGTGTTAAGACACTCCGTTGCTTATTCCGTGCTTTCTCCGTCCCCACTTTCTGCCTTTTTCGAAGCATTGCGTGTTGAGTGGCGGAACTCAACGCCGCGCTTTGCCTAGTATACCAGAGCGAAGGAAATAAAATTAGAAAAATCCATCTTCCCCGACTGGGCATCGAACCCAGAAACCCTCGCGTTACAGGCAAACGTTGCGCCTCTGCGCCACGACGGTCCTCACAGTGCATTTGTTACCATATTTGCTACTTTTTGTTTTAGATATCACTATAAGCTGAGATTTTATGAACAATTCTAAATCATTGTTAAAGTACAAATTACCATTTGTATTTTTTTTTGTTTTTTAATTAGTTTTTCATTCAAAATCTTCCATCTTTTAATTCTAAGTAGTGGAGAAATTCCACGCCAATTTCGTCTAAATCACCGTTAGTTATTAGAGTTACTTCAAAATAAATAAACGGCATGCTTATTGATTCTATCCTGTACGACTATTGACTTGTCATCTTGTCTTATAATTTTGTCGAGAAAATGAGATACCATGCTGAAATTAATAACAAACATTTAAGGTTACATTTCCTTAAAGCACCGAAAATAAACTTTTATATATACCAATGAAAAGAAATGAGCGTTGATGTTTTGTTTGTACCATTTATTATATAATATTAAAAGAAGAAAATGTACTGAAAAATTCTAGTTATAAAATTAGCACGGAAATGTGTCGTATTTAAAACAAATATTCTTATAGAAATATGACTATTCAAGCTGTTTATGTACACCAAATTATATCAACAATACTCTGAATGGTATTCAACGTTATGTTAGAATAATGTGAAATAACGTTTTCTAACCAGTTTGTACAAAGCTCATCAGTCACAGAGAAATGCTGATACATTTATAATAAAGGCGTGAATTATTTATCTCAAAACCCAGAGTTTGGTGCTAAAAATACAATAGGCTTTCTCTATGGGCCCGCTGCCAAGACAAAATGTAAGTGTCATGTTAAAACGGACGACGCCATTAACGCCTTCACTGGCAAGGGGAATTTTAAATCAGAAGACTTAAGTTAGCATCTAAATAAAAAATACATCTTTTTGTTTTTCTTTGTTGTTTTATGGACGATTTTGTGTTCAATTTATTTCAGTGATAAAAAATTACGAATATGTTTCAAGTTCATTGGTATTGTAGAAAAGTTTCAGTATAAGAAATAAAATATATTTCATTTTAAAATCGATGTATGTTTAGTCAGGAGACGAAATCATTTTTTCTATAGAAATCGAACACACAACTGTCGTGTTTGAGATAGAAGCTTTATCTCTGCGTCACGACGGTCTGTATCCTCTTACTAAAAACGTCTTAAAATTGATTATTAAACAAGGAACCCATTTTGTCTATAAAAATATCAGAGTTACCAATATCCAAGTATGTTACATTGTCTTGTGATGTCTGCTTCACTCTTAACCTAATATAAAGCATTAGGCATTTGCATATTTAATCTGCATTTCAACTAATAATTTAAATTCTTTTATTACTTTATTTATTAGGATTTTAATGGATTTTTAGCTATGTTGTATATTTAAGTTATTCTATGCATTTTTCATATAAAAAACTAATAACAAGGTAGATAATTGAGAAACGAAAAATAACAGAAGAATAAAATTAATTATTATACCAGATTATCCCCATAGATTCTGGATATTGTTACATAAATTCAAAATTTAATATTGCATCAAATCTGGGATTCGTGTAGGACATAACTCACCTCAGCTTTAATGTTCTTTGTCCGAACCAATATCGCTTTCCACAAGGCAGTAGTAATGTCCAACCTTCCAAACGCCACACTAGAATACGTAATTGTGGCGTAAAATTAAAGTTTGCTTCAATCTTATTGTAAACTCTGTTTTTAGTGTCATAAAGGTGATTTTTCTTCAAAATATATCCCTTTGATAGGCAAAAATATTTATGATCTACTTTTAATTATTACTCGCATAGAGGTGTAAACAAAATTGTATATTGTAAACAAATAAATCCAATTCATACATTAAATTTGAATACAGCTACATAATATGTGTGTCTGGAATCCTCATCATCCTCATACAGGTAATATTTACTAAGCATACGAACTTTAAAATATTGTTGTCAACAAAAACGTCTGCCTTTAAGCGCAAGGGTTTGTAGGTTTGATTCTCACTCGAAAAGGATGGATTATTTCATTTCCATTTTCTTTACTTTAGCAACTAGCGTGAATGATAAATGCCTTAACACTAATTTCCACGGTTTCTGTGGTTTCCTTTGACTACCCTGCTAAGAACTGAATAAAGCGTGAAACTAAAAAAATAAAAAATCTACTTCCTAACGTTATTTCAGGTAGTATTGACTCATCTCAAGTAATTTCATGTCTAAGTATTAACGTACGGAGAAAAGGACTAGACTAACCTAGTCTTACCTATTTATGTATCTACACATCACATACTAACTCAGATAACTCCTTTTCTTTCCGACACCATTAGATATATAAATATTTTTTATTGTATATAAAGTGTTAAAAATAATTTTTACATAGGAAAAGGACGCTTACTGTACAGTAAAAACTATTCACAACTTCACCTCTTCCATATTATGCCTCATGTTTTTTTTAAAAAGTTTTTTAAAACTTCAATTATCATAAATACTCATACTGAATACAAAAGACATTGCCATGGTTACACAATCACACACACACACACAAGCACACACATATATACACAAACACAAGAGTTCTAATTATTTACGTGGTTTGTTTTTATTTCTTGATATTTTGTTTTGCTTAGAGATATATCTTTAATTTTTTATTCCTAAAACATAAGATACATATTTTTTCTTTAATTATATATTTATTCATAACGAGATTACCAATATGTCCGTACCTAAGCCTATATTTATAAATTTAAAAAAAGTAAATAAAACAATTTAAACGGATTTACCCTGTATATTAACTTTTTTTGTGAAACCCGACGTTTCGAACACTTTGCAGTAGTCTATTAGTACCCGTGACCACGGACTACTGCAAAGTGTTCGAAACGTCGGGTTTCACAAAAAATGTTAATATACGCGATAAATCAGGTTAAATTGTTTTATTTAAAATGTATAAAAATCGCGAAAATCAAAGAACTTATTATTAAAAAAAGTAGCTTTGTTTATGTTTAATTTTTCGTTGTTCGTAATTTATAATATTCTTTTATTGTTTTTCATAATAAATAAATCCATCCGAATATATATTTAAATTACAATATGCTTATGTTTAAATATGTAGTTTAATTTATTTTGATGTTGATGTTGCGACTCTGTCATGCCTATTACAGTAAAGCTTTTTTAATTAAAAAGTAGTATAACCATGCTGTTCTGTAGCGACAAGCAATACCAACTACTAAATAATATGTACTTATTTAAAATATTTTGATATTCGATTTTTATATTCGAATACTTTTATATTCATAATATTGTGATTTTCAATTTATTTTTTTTACTTTCACGCTTTATCCCGCTCATGTCAGGGTTGACAGAGAAACCGCAGGACCACAGGAACTGTGATGGTGGGTGACTCTTCATGAGAATCGAACCCACAAATAAATATTATATTCAGTATAAAATACATGAGAAGAGAAAGTGAAATCTTGCCACTTACAATTTAATATGATAAAGCGCAGCATTCAATTGTGTGTGAAATATTTTGAAAAATTGATGGAATCAGAATTTTTAACATAATGACATTAAATTTAAATTTAAATGATTGACAGAATATCTAAGCAATTAACTTTCTCTTTGTATTATATGCGATCCAGCGTGAAGCTAAAAATATCACTAAAACAAACACAAATAAACAAATACATTAGTTATTTTTTTTAATTTATCCTGCACATGACAGGGTAGGCACCTAGTGTTATGCCCCTCCGTTGCTTAGTCCCTGCTTTCTCTGTCCTCGCTTTCCACCTTTTTCGTAGCATTGCGTTTTCAGTGGCGGAACTCAACGTCACGCTTTACCTAGTTGCCAGAGTGAAGAAAATGAAAATAGAAAAATCCATCTTCGCCGAGTGGGAATTGAACCCACAAACCGTCGCGTTTACAGACAGACACTACGCTTTTGCACCTATAACGGTTCCAAATCATACATTATACATAAAAAAAGACAAAAAGCCACACAATAACCATTCACTAAGAAATATAATATAGAAATAGTTGTGTTAACTATTTCTATATACATTTAATAATAATAATAACAATATAAACACGATCAAGTCGTTATCACATAATTATCTATTATTAAATACATCAGAAACTGTATTTAGCGTATTATACGAAATAGCCAGCCATGACGACTCCTATAGATGAAAGTGATAGAGCCAAATGACGTCATTACTAGGGTCGAAGCATTTCTGGAAATAATTTTCTTTTTAAAGCTTGGAGGTGCTATAAGATCATTACTTAGAATTAACGCCCATAAAACCTGGTTGTCTGCGATTATAAAAGCCACCCGACTTTGGAATTGCTTTTATGAATATTGCTTCCGGTTGATAACCATGAACGGGACAATTAAATATGCTAAAACACGTATATTCCAGCTTTGGGTCATCCTGGATATAATTTAAATGATTTAGGGTTGTTGATCCTTTTAATATTGATATACAGTAAGAGTTGCAGTAAAAAATTAATGTTTATAATTGTAGCAAGCAATATCTAATATAAATTTGGTAAAATATAAAAGAATAGCGAAGTATTAAAGTCCTTCTTTTAAAATATATCACCATCTGTTACTCATTATGTCTGTCCGTCAAGGTATTTCTAATATATTTTTGATATGTAATAGCTACATTAACTTGAGGTACTTATGACGCAAAGTAAATTAAATAAAAATATATCGTCATGTTTATGTATATTACGTAGGTCATACCCTAAGTTTCTATCAAGCCAAAAATTAATAAGGCTCTTGACTAAATGCGACAGTATCTAGCTGTTAACAGGACCGTTATGAGTTATTGCTATTATTTGAAAAGATTAAACGCGGCGTTTATATCACAGGCAATATTAATATATCTCGAATTAAATCAGAAGAAGAAAACATTTACACTGCACATTTTTGCTATTCTCATATGTCCAGTAAAATCGAGAAGTTTAAAAAATTGATTTATTTTAATAGAAAAATTGATAAAAATTCGCGTTCTTTGTAAAAATGTCTCTTATTTCCAACTTCACTTTTGCATTTCAGGTTGTCTGGTTTTATTCGCATAGTCGTCAAAAGTGGGATAGACTTTTCCCACTTTCGACGACTATGCGAATAAAATTTGACATATATCCAGAAAAGCAGAATTCGAAAATAACTTTGTTATCCTAATAACCGCGTGGCGCACCTGGGATTCACGTTTTCATTTGTCACCACCCTTGCCACCTCGTCACTTTGACACACAGACGTGATTTTAGTAGGTACGTTACTTTACATTCACAAAATGTCATTATATTAATAAATTGATTTTATTTAAAAGCTATAGGTATATCGGGGGAAAATAAATATGCAATAAGAATATATGGGAAACTTGGTAGACTATTTAGTTACTAACCACTGAAAAATTAAATCTAGACAATTTAATTTACAATGCTTAAGAATAGCAACACTAACGTCGCAGTGAGATATGGAAATTAGTTGAAGGGTAAATGCTAGCGATAAGTATCACTATCACTATATCATCTTATAGTAACATTACTGAGGACCTCATGTTATTTAAAAAAGTGGAAATTAGAAGTACAGATAGATAATTAAAACAGAAAATCAATTTTGATGAAATTTAATTTCTATTAGTATATTCTTTAGTTTATAAATATTTTTTGGGTAGCACACAATTACTCCTCCTACCTTGGGCAATGAATTGATCACTCTAGCTAGAAGCCAAAGCGCGGCATTGAAATCCGCATATCAATAGAATTGTGAAAATTGGGCGGAAACAGGGGCGTTGGGACGTTCCCTACATAGTGCATGATTTCCTCTGTCTGTGATACTGTGACATGTACGTGAATATTTATGATAATGTAAGATCTATATCTTGCATGTTAAGCTAAAAAACATTAAATTATATGAGTAAAAAGTATTTTTTACTAAAACCTATTATCCTATCATCTTTAGTAATCAAAGCGTGATTTTGTTATGTAATACATTTTATACAAATAATAAGCCTCCTTAATAATTTGATTATAAGCATTTGTGTTTTCTAATCTCATCTATGTGTAACCCATCAGTAAAATTATAAAATATAGAACTAAAAGATCTATACAACGCTATTGGAAACTAGTTCCTGCGACACACTTTGTGTACTCTACTTTAAAAAAAATAGGGGGTAAAACTGAAAAAAATAAGCCGTAGAAAGAAAATATTCTGATTTAAGATATATAAACTAGAAAAAATAAGCATCTTTTAAACAAAAATATTACTTTGTCGTATAAAAGGTTTTTCAAAATGCAAAATATACGAAGACCATATTTGCTAAGAATATTGCTAAGTATCATTTGCATTTATTTTTATTTTTTTATCTCCACGCTATATCCGTAATATATATAATGTAAGTAGAGACCTCTACCTTTTGCTTTCCTTCTTTCAGGACATGAGTGACGGAACTTTATGCCGTGTTCTTTTGCTACTAGAGGGAGGAAAAAGGAAAATATTCCATTCACACCCTTTGAAAATCGAATCCATACTACTTTAAAACAGTAGCTGGACCAAGACAGGGATTGTGCCATTTAAGTATATTTTTTTACTTAACTACGAAGATGCGACACAAAGAACGCTCTATACTATTTTTGTTAATTATGAATAAAATAATTTTAAATATTAATAAATGAGCCAGATATATGGACAAAATTGGTGTGTGCAGAGATTATAATAAATTAAATATTACTGGAAAACATAATTATAAATATAAAATATTAAAATATTTCTTTTATGTTAGAGGTTCATCATTTGACTAATTGGTAGTTGACAATTGTCTATGCTTGTCCTTTACAAATAACATTAAAGTTGAGTGGCTCTCTTGCACTTTCGCTTGACGATCTCCCCCCAATCCGAGTCTTTCTTTGGTTCTTTCTCGTACTTCTCTATTACTAAACTTTGAAACCAGATATTATAAAAGCTAAGTACTAATTCAACACAACACGTATAACCACGTACCGAGTTATTAAATAAATCTACACAAGATACTTGAGAATTTAATATCTTGTTAAATAAACCGAGAAAGATTATTATTATACTTATTTTTTTATTATATTTATTTATTTGTAAAGAAAAGATAAATAGGCGCCTCAGAGGCGACAAATTTTAAATACCGATACATATTAAAATAAAAATAATTTATGTATATATATATCAATTAAATATTACATTATTATTAAGTAAATAAAACTTGAATAGGTATTATTATTTGTTTATTCTATGGAATCATGTTTAATTTTCAAAAAAGTAACATAAATTAGAAATTTTTATAGTAACAAGTATTAAGATTTTTTTTAAAGAATAGCTGACTTTTTATAACATCTTGTCTTACTAACTAATAAGTTACAATATAATCAGTCTCAATCATGAGCTATAAATATTTGTTGCAAATATCTTTTTTATGTTCGCCACATACAGTTTTTTACATTTTGTACAAGTCATCTTAGACATTCTCTTTTTATTGTTGTACCAAATGCTTCAATAACGCCGCACTTTAGTTGAGGGTTCTTCATGAGCTTCTTGAGGAAGTTCTTAGTAGGATCTTCTCAATATTTTCTCTCAAACTTCTTTTCAAAATAGGAATGCGAAATCTAGATCTCATCCACGGTGCACACAGTTCAAACGACAGTTGTTTCATGTACTCTCTATGGTTAATGGGTCTTTCCTATTTTGACAAAATATTGTGGGTGTAAATTATATAAGAGTTGACAAAAACTACATTCAACATTCCATAAAACATCGGCCCTCTGTTAGTTTTTCTATAACAAGACATCGAAGATTACATCTGATCAAAAATATCGACGCCGCCTTTAGTCTGATTGTAGAACATTATGATCACAGGTTTACCAGTTGTTGAATTTATTGCAGTATCTTCGTCATACGATGACAGCATATACACCATCTTTGAAGGCTTCGGCTTGTATGATGCTTGGGTCAAAGGTCCATCAAAACAGAACATAGATATTCCAACAGGTCGATACCGACTTTTTTCCAATTCTTTAGGAATTTCCCGTTTGTTTAAGCAAACAGTACCCACAATTGTCAATTTAAACGGTTCCAGAAGTAACGACGAACAGCAGGGATTGATATGAACCAATTGTCGCATGTAATATTGCAATTGGAGCCAAGAACTGGCTGAGATAACTCTTTCAAGTATTCTCCTTGCGGCAACCCATTTGTATTTGTAGCTTTTCCAATATATGGCAAAGCATTTATCATATAATTGGTTCCACTATCGCACATCACTGGAATCTTTATGCCATACTTACTTGATTTGTTTGGTATATACATTCTACATGGACATCTACCACGAAGTCCAAGTAATTGTATCATCTATAGTCATATTACTTCCTGGGAAATAATTAATTTTGCATTGAGCTATAAGTTTATCCCAAACCTTTTTGATTAGAATAAATGGATCTTGCTGGCGACGATTGGGACGTAAAGTTTTGTCATTCATTCTGAGACACCTGACAATAAAGTCAAACCTATCTCATGTCATGGCTTAAATTCTCAGAAGTTGTTGAGATATCATTAAGGCTTTCGTCCTCTTCCTTCGTTCGTCTTCGGAATCACTTTGAACGTTACCTTCAATTATATGGCTCTGTCTCGCTATTACTGCCATCCTCGATCACATCATCTTCCTCGTTCAAAAAAGAAGCAACTTCGCTATCTTCCAACATTTTTCTTGATGATAATGATGTTAAAATGTTCCTAAAAACCATTTAAATAGATTTAGTAGTAATAAAATATCTTTATATTCGTTAGTAAAAAAAAAGCAAAATCACTAATCACGCGCCTCTCGAGCGCATCTCGATGCTCCTATCGAACGATATTGGCGAAACAAGTACTTACCGGACAGCAGCCGTCGTCCCTCGGGCGTGTTGACCAACGATTGAGTTTACTCGAAAACACAAGCGTAAACTCGCGTCGGTTAGAAAAAGACAGCGAGATATCTGTTTCGCGGGCGCCTCTGAGGCGCAGTTTATCTTTATAGGGTTATAGTATTGTATATTATAATAAGTATCACATATGTATACAATAAAATTGTAACTGTTATATTTAAAAGAACAACCGTTGAGTTTCTTGTCGGTTTTTCTCAGTAGAATTGACTTTTGAAGGTAAGGTAGCCATATTTTAATAGTAAATTTTTTACATCATTAACCTCGTTTATTGTAATTATTTGTAACAATACCGTCTATTTCACACTAAATAAAATACTAACAGTTGATTTATTTTTGATATTAACGTTAGGCGATTATTTCGTTCCTTATATAACTTTGTATAATGTAAATTAATATCTGATAGCTACTTTATTATCCGCTGTGCCGCTTTTTTCAAGAAATTTCGAGTTGCATATCTAAATATATAATCTTATAAACTTTTACTACAGTTACCTAGGTGAGTAAACCAAACAAACGACATAAAAGATTTGTCATAACTAAATATTTCTATAAAGTTTCCAACTCCTATTTATCATCCAAAAGGTATCATTTTCAGATGTTCAGCAAGAAATCTCTTATACACGTATATACAAAAAGGAGCATTGACACATGGCGCAGCTGATATTTATTTTCCCTCCTGTCTGCCATCGGGGCACGTCATGTCATTCACTCGCTGCCATTCAACTTTTACGAAGTTCATCGTCCAACAAAAACTGCCTATAATTTCTTAAATACATTTGGGATCCTATTATCAGTTACAGTCATTGTTATCACATCGTTAGGTTATGTTCGAAAATAAATTGTAATTAAGGAGTCACTTTACTTGAAAAGACATTTTATGAGCAATTTAGATGCTACTTAATAGATCTATGAAATAGGCGGAAAGTGAGGTATATAGTGATATCAATCTCGGCTTATCTTAATAATTCATTTTATAAAGTTATATTTTTACTTCAATTAGAAATTGTTATAATCAAATTTTTTAGCTTTACGTTTTATCCCGCATATAACAGAAGAAGGGTAGGCAGATAAATCCTGTTTACAATTATAATAGTAATTATTTTATTACAAATTCAAAATTCGAAAGATAAAATAATATCAAGCTTCGCGTGTAATTTGGCCTAATTTAAAGCTTTTTTCCTAATATAGGCATATGCGGGACTTTCAAAAATACACCAACATTACGTGCTACATTCACTTTGGACAGCCAGCTTAATTAGGATTTTGGGACAATCGCTTTTCAAATACTGGCGAGTTAAACAGTGTTGTGTGCCATTAAACATTTTATCTGTTTATATAGAACTTTACGTTGGTTGTTGTGGAGTAAACGGTTTTGTAATAAATCTCTTTATTGTGCAACAAATAATAGAAAATGGTTTTTAAAACACAAAATTCATAAGAATAAAGGTTACTTTTTCCTAGCCTTACGAAATTTGGTAATAAGTTGGAACTTATAGTGTAATAAAAATAAAAAAATTAAAGACATTTATTAGTGTATTTCATAGACCTAGACTTATAAAAGACCGCAAATTTTAGTTTGTAAACTTTTATAGATAGTACTTTCACAGGAATACCTACGAACATAAATGTGGTACAGATACTCGGTGGTGCTCCGTACGAAATTACAGTAAACACTTGCCAATATTATTTTTATAATATATTTTTACTATTATACATTCTCTGATCAAGATATTATTTTTAATTAAGCACTACTTTTTTATAATTTTTAGTCACTTATTTTTATTCTTCTTTCAATTCTTTCATTTGTTAACATTAAGCGTATTGTAAGGCACCTTTTAGAAATTCCTCGTAGAAAATCAGTTCAGTTGCAATTCCAATGAGGTAATTGTTATCTATTTACAGCAATCGCTCCCAGGACGGCATTAAGTAAGTCGATGTTTCAAAGAATACAGTGGACAGTTAAACACAAAAATATTCAATTGTTATCAGAGCGATAAATTTATTTCTGCCACATCCTTTTAAGATACATGACTTGTATTTACATTTTGAAATTGTTATAATCAAATTTTTTAGCTTTACGTTTTATCCCGCATATAACAGAAGAAGGGTAGGCAGATAAATCCTGTTTACAATTATAATAGTAATTATTTTATTACAAATTCAAAATTCGAAAGATAAAATAATATCAAGCTTCGCGTGTAATTTGGCCTAATTTAAAGCTTTTTTCCTAATATAGGCATATGCGGGACTTTCAAAAATACACCAACATTACGTGCTACATTCACTTTGGACAGCCAGCTTAATTAGGATTTTGGGACAATCGCTTTTCAAATACTGGCGAGTTAAACAGTGTTGTGTGCCATTAAACATTTTATCTGTTTATATAGAACTTTACGTTGGTTGTTGTGGAGTAAACGGTTTTGTAATAAATCTCTTTATTGTGCAACAAATAATAGAAAATGGTTTTTAAAACACAAAATTCATAAGAATAAAGGTTACTTTTTCCTAGCCTTACGAAATTTGGTAATAAGTTGGAACTTATAGTGTAATAAAAATAAAAAAATTAAAGACATTTATTAGTGTATTTCATAGACCTAGACTTATAAAAGACCGCAAATTTTAGTTTGTAAACTTTTATAGATAGTACTTTCACAGGAATACCTACGAACATAAATGTGGTACAGATACTCGGTGGTGCTCCGTACGAAATTACAGTAAACACTTGCCAATATTATTTTTATAATATATTTTTACTATTATACATTCTCTGATCAAGATATTATTTTTAATTAAGCACTACTTTTTTATAATTTTTAGTCACTTATTTTTATTCTTCTTTCAATTCTTTCATTTGTTAACATTAAGCGTATTGTAAGGCACCTTTTAGAAATTCCTCGTAGAAAATCAGTTCAGTTGCAATTCCAATGAGGTAATTGTTATCTATTTACAGCAATCGCTCCCAAGACGGCATTAAGTAAGTCGATGTTTCAAAGAATACAGTGGACAGTTAAACACAAAAATATTCAATTGTTATCAGAGCGATAAATTTATTTCTGCCACATCCTTTTAAGATACATGACTTGTATTTACATTTTCCTTTTGTGGTTACTTTTGTAGCGAAATGGTGTTTTTTCTTGATTTTGCGTTTTTCCGGCAACATTGTTAAGGTTTTTGTCCTTATCTTTTACGTCACTTTGAAAGTAAGATGTGGAACGGTGACAAATACCCAATTTCTTTTGTCGTATTGAGTTGTTGGCAGAACAAACGATCCCTCTCACTTGTCATACCCTGAAGAGAGTAATGTTTCAAGCTATCTTGTCATTTTATCACCAGTATATTTGACAACGTTATTTGCTGTAATGTATGCTTAAGAACAATAAACGATTGTTCCACTTATGTCTTAACGCCCACCTTGTAACATTTACAGGTAGGTATATTCAGTTCCGGTTTTTATAAAAGTACCTAAAGCAAATAACGAACCTTTATACTCAACTATTTTTTTATTATATTATGGAATGCAACAGTTTGAGATTGTTGCATATGACAATTTAGTATTTTTATATTTTAAACTTTCGCGATGTAATTTATTCATATTTGCTTTGTAGACGGGTCTTATCGCGATAATCTTTACGTATTACAATACCTTTATTGCCCGACGTTTCGGTGAAGTTGCATTCACCGTGGTCACGAGCTGACTGAAGTCAGCTGACTGAAGTCAGCTCGTGACCACGGTGAATGCAACTTCACCGAAACGTCGGGCAATAAAGGTATTGTAATACGTAAAGATTATCGCGATAAGACCCGTCTACAAAGCAAATATGAATTTAGTATTTATTCTTGAAATTTATTAACGTGAGATCATTCTATAAAGTAAAAATTATGTGCACAACTGCAATGTGTTTTTTAATAATGAGTTCCTTACAGTTGCTTTGGAAAATGCATATATGTTCACCTGGAAACATATTGAAAGTTGTAATAAAAAGTAACTAATATAGATAAAGTTGAAACGACAATCTATCTTAAGAAACTAAATTTATGGGTCTATAAGAATCTATAATATGCCAATATTCATAATTAAAATAAGCTGTAGGATGTAATTACACTGACATCATATAAAAACGATCCTGAATAAAATAAAATAAAATGAAACAAATTTTAATTATATTATTAAAATTATAACATTAACATGACACAAGAGAAATAGATGAATTTCTTGTCTGCTATTCTTCGAAAAACTGTTTCGAGCCGGTGGTACTACTATGTTGAACACAAGAGGGGAGGGAAGGGTAAACAGAGGGAATTGCAGGAACTATATAGGAACCTAATGTTAAGACCCTCCGTGGCTTAGTATCTGCTTTCGCCGTTTCTACTTTCCGCCTTTTTCGAGGCATTGCGTGTTTAATGGAGGAACTCAACGCCGCGCTTTGTAATACGAGTACATGTTAAATTTGTATAATTTTCAATATCAATATCATATGCTTGTAAGCAAGTCTCTAAAAATAGCTATAATAAGTAATTTTACTTTACTTATAGTTATCTATAAGTAAAGTAAAATTACTTTATTATATTACAATAAAGTAAATATGCTTATATACAAATTGTGAAGCGTGAATAAAGTAATTGTAGCCACAATATCTTCAAAGGCTCCCCAGGCTTTTAAATGTCCAAATAAAACAAATTGTTTGACAAATTACATAGGACGGGAAAACACTATGGAAAAAAATTAAGGTAAATCATTTTTTAGCATCATCATTTTTTATACATGTTTAAGAGTTTTATATTGTAATTTATTTCTTATTTCTTGCTTTTCTGCTATTATCTTTAATATTGCTACTTTATAAAAGTAATAAGCCAATGATATCAAACGATCACTCTTAAATGTCACTATAGCCTATTTAATACAGCAAGAAACACGTAGAATCTTTAGTTATGTATTTTTAATTAGCGTAAGATTTTAATTTATATTGACGGACTGTAAAGGCGATGATTATAGGTTCGATTCCCACTTGCTGAGAACATTTTTTTTTTCATTTTCCACGGAGTTCCGCTACTCAATACACAGTATCACGGAGGACGAAAAGTATATCTACCTACACTGCTATATGCATTTTCGATTTTATACAGAAGATAGTGTAAAGGTGATAAAAATCTGTATAGTTGTACTGCATGTTTAAATTTCTTGCTTAAATATATGTTGCTAGTTTTTAAGTTTACTGTTGAAAAATACTAGATAGTTGAAATAGGCAAAGTGGCTAAGTATTTCTTTATAAAGTCTAGTAGTTTTATAATGTAAAATGTATAAAAATCGCGAAAATCAAAGATCTTATTAGGTAGTACGTTCAATTCTGATTAGGAATAGCGAATTATTTACATTTGACTTGACAGTTAGGCGAATTCGAGTAAAAAAAATAATTTATAATTATTTTATTAATTAAGATTTTAATTATTATTTTATATAACATAAATTGCATAATAAAAACCTACAAGTTTCCTGAAACATAATTCGCTATTACTTAACTAATATCGAGCTAAGTAATGTTTGAAACAACTTTGGTCGTTATACCACTTTGTTGTCTTTTTACTTCGTCACCATAAACTCTGAAGTGCTAATCGTCTGAGTTTCAGCTAATTTTATTTTATGATCATAGTATAAGGCTGTTGTGACGCAGCAGCATTGCCTATTACTGTACACGCGATGGTTGTGAGTTCGATTTCCACATGAAAAGAATGGTTTATTTTGATTTTCTTCGTATGAAGACAAAGCGCGGCTTTGAGTTCCGCCCGATGACACATAATGTTTCCAAACTGCTTACCTTAATATTTGTTGGATACACCGTGTAGTAGATGAATAGATCTGCATTAAAAATTTATGTGTTATTTGGTATAAACAGACTTGTTAATATACGCTCATTTACTTTTAACCCGGTTTCCACATCTACTTAAAGAATATTGATTATGTGAGAAGATTTTACTAATATATTATGTCTATTTTATTATAGTACAAGCGGAGTCACGAGCGGAACCGCTTATTTCACCGCTTGTGTCCAAATCGGAAGTAATTAAAATCTGAACCGCGAATAAATAAAAATTGCCAAACCGCGCAGCTGTTGTTTCATTATCGTTTATTGTTCAATTTTAACGGATTAAACTTTGCGGTAGTCTTCATATTATTCTTTTTGTGTTAAACGTATATAAATACAAGCAATATAATAACATTATAATGAATATAATTATGAGTACTTGTTATGTATTTTTTTTCTTCTTAATTATTTTTTTAGCGGGGACGGAGAAAGCAGGGACTAAGTAATGCGGGATAAAGCGTTAAGCTAAAAAACACAAAAATGAAAAAAAAAAAAACTTTTGCCAAAATAACTTAGAGGGTTAAGACTAAGACATCCATTATGGAATTAAATATAAAGTTAAATATGTTTTTTTATGTGTCTATTCGTAACTACTGCACGACAACAATAATATTGTTCTATAATTTATTGGTTATAACTTGTAAGTGTTATTATGTTAAAAAAAATTGACAAATTAGTTGTAGCTCCCAACGTCAAGTCGTCTGTCTTTATTTGTAGATGATAATAATTAAAAACTGAGGCGTGTGTTTGTTTCAATATTTTTAATGGATAGTCCACTTACCGGGAAACCGAATAAATTATTTATTTATGTTATATATTTACAGAAAACGAAAATAGAAGAAATGATCCCATGGAATCCCAATAATTACCTTTGAAGTACGGAACCCTAAAAATAAGTAATATATATTAAACTAGTGACTTGATTTAAGAACCACGCACTTTTATTTTTATGATAAAACAGAACAATTAAACAAGTTTTCATTTATTATCTCTTGAGAAGTTTTCTGCGGCGGGTGTCGTCGTTTATTTCTGAACTTTCAAAAGAAATTCTTATAATAGTGTTATATAAAATGACCATTACTCTCATAAGTTTTAAGTTGTTTACTTTATTTCAAAGTAAGTCTTAAATATATCGGCTTTGTTAGAAATGAGTTACAATAGTCTTAATGTTCATGGATTATAAATTAACATCATATTCATAATTTAGTGTACCTGTAAACATATTTTACAGCTTCCATTTTTCTTTTTACTGGTTTCACTTTTCCTGAATAAAAAATCTAAATAAATTTCGAATTTTTATTCGGGATCATGTAAATACCGATTCCTACGTACTACGTTCCAATTACCAATATGAACATATCAAGATGCTGTGAAATTGGTCCTTATATTATTATATAAGATCGATATACGACGAAAAGACTACTTACTTTATTCCAATATAAAAAACAAACAATATTAAAATTCTGCTCTTTGAATAACATTGTTTTCTTTTAAAAAACGATGGTGTATAATGTTTTTCTTCGTTAGATTCTTCTTAATAAAATTTATATTTAAGCATCGAGGGTTCCTTTAAAAATTCGTAATTGTAGGTCAACAGGAAGTAGAACTTACAAAAAGTAAGTTATTTATGAAGAAAAATACTGGTATAAATTCAGAATAAGCTGGGGGAGAAGAAACTGCTTAGATTCCATAGATTCACCGTGCGGGTGCCGGGCCCATCGCGTTGTAGGAAGAGGAGCTCCGAGCAGCGCTTGGGACTTGCGACCCAAGTGTAGGTTTAAAGGGGCTCCTTTAAAATGCATTAACGCTCACCTTCACTGTCCAAGCTCCTCCCACTACCTAACCAAATTCGAAATGATTCCGCTAATGCCGCCTTTGAAGTACGTTCTAGAAATGTATTAGTAATCGTTCTAGACAGGCCGAGATCTTTTAGTAAGCTAAAGAGAGATTTCGCTATTATACCTCTCGCTCCTACTTTCACCGCGTATGAATTTACTCTAAACCTATTCCTGGTCAGTTCGTTAGTAAGCTCGAAATATTTATTAAGTTTGAAGTTATGACTTTTAGGGATATTTGTCTCCCACGGAACTGTAAGTTCTACCAGAACTACGCGTTTTAGGTTTCGAGAATAAAGAAAAATATCCGGTCTGGATGACGAAACACAAATATCCTCAGGGATTCTATACTGTTTCTCATACGTGTCCATCACAAGTGTCTAATCAGGAGCTGGATCTAATATGGAGAAAGGCTTTTGTGTAGGTTTTTTATAAGAACCTTCTTTCACAAACCCTATTAAGCGTTTGCTGGTTGTTATGTTTCTCTGTGCTCTTGCAACTGAAAGACTAACGGCTTCACGTATGATTTCCAGTACTTTGTCATGGCGCCGCGAGTATTAACCACTATCCAAGAGTACCCTACACCCCACCAACATATGTTTAGCTGTCCCCACTGCCTCTTTACAGATATAGCAAGATTTATCGGTAGCTTTAACCCATCTTACTAAATTACTTTGATCTGGAAGAGTCATTTGGAACGCAACGCAGGTAGAATTTTAATAGTGCTGGAAACCAGTTGTGAATTAGGGTGCGCCATTTTAAAGCTAAAGGGATACAGAACTCTCCTATAGTTAGCCACTCATTTTGCATTTCTAAGCCCATTACGTGCACCTTATACTTATCGTTCTCGTCTTGCCGAATAAAATATTTTATTATGTCTGTGTCTTGGACTTTCCTCTTTGATCCTAGCTCTACCTTACTAAAATAAACGAATAAGTTCGGAAGTTCAGAATCAGTTTCCGCAACTAATGTTGCCATATTAGGTAATATATGCCAAGACTTTTCTGTTTGCTTTTCGAAATTTATAACAATAGCGCAAACAACATAAATATTATGTTTATAAACAGTACTTACTTGTGTTTGTTCTATCCATCTTAAAACGGCGGCTATGCGCTAGCCCAAGCCAAAACTTCAGTATCTTTATGACGCTTGCATCTAGCTTAGCCAAGAGGGTTTTATTAAAATCATATACGAGGAAAGGCCAATTCAGACGTGATGTTAAAAAATTGTCGTAAATCCAAATTTTTTTGACATCACTTATAGGTTGATGGTCTACCTTTTCAAGATCTGTTAAAAAGCTGTCGACTAATATATCTAAAGAGCCTTTGTAATCTATTTTCTTACCGAGAAATTTAAAAGGTGCCGCTTCGGAAACTATAGAAATGCTTTTACCATCTATTTTAAGTCCCGGATTGTATGAGGTGTATTTAGTATTTCCTCTACCCAGACATAAGCAGTGACACTTACTAGGTTTTATCCTCATTCCCTTCGTCCACGCACAAAACTCGTCGACTTCATCCAATAGCAGCTGGCATTGCTTTGTATTCCGCGATACTTACTAGTATCGCGAGATCGTCCGCAAAAGCAAGAATGGACTCTGTGAAATACACAGTTTAACTTAAACCTATTTTCTCTCATGTTTAATTAAATTATCTATTAAAATATTTATGATGATATTAAATATTATTGGGGATAAACAACAACCCTGGAAAAGACCTACTCTATAGCTTAAAGGTTTTGAATTACCGTTTTTTGAGGTTATAACGAATTTTAATTTTGAATAGTATGACGCGATTATATTGCTTACTATTACAACCCAGAAGAATAACCCGTATCTATGTCTTGATTTTATAATTAATAAGTAAAAACACTATTTCTAACCACGCAAATCATATATATATAATATGCTGCAAAATTAAGCATAAGGGAAGTTATCTTCTGATTACGATCACTTAGAAGTGTTATTTTATTCCGTGCTCAAAGATGCTTGTGTATTTGATATTAATTTTAGAATGATCCCACTAATCGATCTCAAGATAGAAAAAGCATAAAAAAGTCGTATAAGATTAAACAAATTATTTTTGTAATATTATGCTTAAAATAAATTATAGTCATCATCTTCGTTGCACATACTAAATATATGTTTAAATTTTAATTATTTATATATTTTGTTTACATGAACAAATGTAAAGTAATAAAATGCGACTTATAAATTAAGATTTTATGTGTTAATGGAGTTCCAATTTATCATAAAGTACTGACATATCCTCATGCTTAGGATATTTAAATATCCTCTGTCAAGTCTACATCTATGTGTATACCAATAATAAATATAAAAAGTATAATTCTAGTATTTTAAATAAATTATATAACTTTTAACATAAAATATAAATATATACATGTATGTCTGCCTTGCTAAATGAGTACAATATAAATATATCTAACGTCCCTCGATCCGTCCCTCATGACAATCGCGACCTTTTATCACTGACACAATCGTGGCTCATTTTTATAGCATGACTAATGGAGTATGTATGAATTGGAAAGAATCAATTTGCGCTTTGAGATATGAAGGCAGATATAGGGATTTTGTGTTATAAATATATATACATACGTGCACGTAGGCTATAGGTATTGCTTTTAAGATAAAACAAAGTCCCTTTCCGTTGTCTATCTATACGTGTGGTCGTGTCTTTAAACTGCTCAAAGGATTTTGATGAGTTTTTTTGTAGAAAAATGATACAAGAAAAATGTTTATCTGTGTAATAGCACATGTACAGTGTAGTAGAAAAATACTCATCATTTATAAGTATTCTACAATGCTGTCTTTTATGTCAATATGCCGCCCTTTCTTGAATATTTTATATTTGTATATTTATATCGTGTAAAAAAAGCTGATCCTGTAATTTGTATATAAAGATATCCAGAAGTATATTTAGTATTAGCATTGCGAAGGCTGTGCCGATCACTAGTCTTATTATAACACTTAAATATTCAATTGAAATACAGTTACACAAATATATTTTTACAAAATTTAAAAAAAAACGTAAGTAAAATGTTTAGTTATTATTATTCACTTTTGTCATCTCTCCTACTTTATAGGTGAGATATTTTAGAATAATGTTTTAACAGCAACAGGCACTTCGTGTGATTTTTAAGATATGGTCTGACGTATCTTTTAATTGGTGGAGCTCAACAGTGTGGTATTCCCAAAGTGAGACATGAGTAATGATCTGATTCTCATTTTATTTAAATATGCAATATATTTAGTAGAATATTATTTCAGAAACAAAATACTAAATAATAATTTGCAGATGGGTTTAGTTCCCCATTCGTAAAGACTCGCTCTGGCACCAAGAGCTTTACACTTGGCGCGGCGTTGAGTTCCGCCACTCAACACACAATACTTTTTATGACGGTGAGTAATAAGTATATAACATAGAATTAAAAAAAAATATATAAAAATGTATATAATGTATCAATTATAAATTGTGTACATGATAATTTTAAATAAAGCCAATATTGCAAAGCCATTAATATAATGTCATGGCAGTTGACAGCTTAAAGAGGTCACTCTATATTTTTAATTTAAAAATAAGTACGTGTAACAAATGAAGAAAAAAATAAGCGAGTATGTTTTTTTGAAAGTAAATTCAAAATGTAAATTCGAGGACCGTCGTGGCGCAGAGGCACAACGTCTGCCTGTAACGCGGCTAACGCGACGGTTTCTGGGTTCGATCCCCAGTCGGGGAAGATGGATTTTTCTATTTCCATTTTCTTCGCTCTGGCAACTAAGGCAAAGCGCGGCGTTGAGTTCCGCCACTCAACACGCAATGCCTCGAAAACGGCGGAAAGTGGGGACGGAGTAAGCAGGGACTAAGTAACGGAGTGTCTTAACACTAGGTTCATATGGTTCCTGCAGTTCCCTCTGCCTACCCTGCCATGTGCGGGATAAAGCGTGAAGCTAAAAAAAAAAAAAAAAAAAAAAAAAAAAAAAAAAAAAAAAAAAAAAAAAAAAAAAAAAAAAAAAAAAAAAAAAAAAAATTCAAAATATTTTCGAAATTAACAATGTCAACTTGTTCTCACGGCTATAGCCTTATCAAAAGTGGTTAATAACCCACTTTTTAAAATAAATTATTAGTTTTAACTTCCTGGCGCATAATGTACGAATCAGGAAGTCGTTGGTAGAGTTATTTGGATATCTAAAAATAACTTTCAATTACCTTGGAAAGGATAATTTGCTTCTTAATATACATTACCTATTTTTGTTCTGTTAATATATGTTTAATACTCTTATTTTTTAAATAAATATAATTATGATAATTAACTAAAAATAAATCTGAATTATATGTAGTTATAACCTCGAGTGGATTAAAATTTGCATAGACGATATTTCCTATAATTATTATAAGAGGAAGGGTGCATGATTTTTTTTGTTATGGGAAGGACAAGGCAAACGATCATTCGGGTCACCTGATGGTAAGTGATCACCGACGCTCATAGCCCTGTGTAACAGTAGAGATGTTACAAATGCGTTGCCGGTCTTTAAGGTGGAGGAAGACGCGCTTTTTGAAGGCACCCGTATCGATTTGGAAACACTGCCGCAGATAGGCTATTCCTCAGTTGTGTGGTACGTGGAAAAAAGTTCCTACAGAACCGCACAGTAGTAGAGTTCCACGTGTCTAGATGGTGGGGGTGATACTTTAATTTGTGTCGTACTGTGCGGTTGGATGTATGATGATTGATGGGGATTGTCGCATGACTTTTAAGTAACCAATATAAAATAAAGTGTTTAGGAATCGAAAATGTAAATTTACATTCTTAATTTTACTAAAAACATGTACGTATTTACTTTTTTGTTTGTACAAGAAATCAATATGATGTAAATGAAAAAATGACAAGAAATATAAAATACGATCTTATGGCCAAATATCATCTATTTTAGATAACTTTTAGAGCGGAAAGAAACAATCATAAAGTAACATAATTAAAAATAAGCAAACATACACCTACAAAGCGATAAATATTTATATTTAAATAGCTATAATCACTTTAATTAATACATATATAGTATACAATAAACATAGAAATATAAATACATACCACTTACATATATACCGTGTAGATACATATATTACTACATACATATATTAACTAAGTATATATAATACATATTCAAAAATTATTTGGCCTTAAAATAAATCACTAGTCGAGGAAACACCAGTACTTAAAAATATAATTTAGCTTCCTAGATTTTATATATGAAGCATATTTTAATTATTTAGAAACGTTAGTAGTGGGTACGAGTCCGTAGAGGTAAATTATATTTTCATATTCCCACTGTGACCAACGTTAAGTTTAGCAGTTCAGCAATATCAATTCACTTGCCTGTGAACAAAAAGTATTCTCTTCATAATGGTTTAGAATGCCTAGTAAATGTATTTTCTAGGTTCACTTTGCCTACCCTAGCTAGCTAGAGACGAAACACTAAACTGTAATTATTTTAAAATCTTTTGTATTAGTAAATAGTATAGCTACAAAATTTTTAATTTTATTCTTTTTCTTATTTAAGTACTCCCTAAAGTCCTATCAATCTCGCAATCTCTCAATCTAAGTCAATAAGTGTGTATAAATATAAACTAACTTTAATTTAACAGTGTTTCTTTTAAAATAGGTTCAAAAAATAAAGAATGGAAACACAAAGCTTATCAATCATACTATTAACTTTTAAATCTTTATTTAGATATGTGTGTTTGTTTTTATTTATGTGTTTTTTTACAATACTCATTTTTTATAGGTAATCTTTACATACTTAGTGGGTGCTAGAGTTACTATAGAAAGCCTTATAGATTGTTAAATGATTACAAAATCCATTCATTTCTAGTCTATTCCACTTTGAATAGTTATTTTTGTAAAGTACTCGTGCATTTAAATCATAAAATAATTGAAGTTTATTATTTTAAAATTCGTCTTTAAATATAAATTTCTGAACGGTCTGAACGGTTTAAGCAATTTAGACCATCTTGCTCACTGGCTTTCCTCAAGGTGGCGGATCCCAAGGATCAAAGTAGCCAATTGGCTTTGTTACCCTCCTTGAGGTTACAAGTGCTTCCGCAGAGATTTCAATGTGAATCAGTACTGAATAAACTTATAACAGGTTGTGTTTAGTTTCAAATTTCACATTTTTATCAGTTATTTTTATTAATATTAAAACCTAAGCAGTTATTAATCATAAAATAATTCTTGATAACAATAAAAAATTTCAGGAAGAATATATAACTTAAGTGTTTCAACATAATATAAGTTTTATGCCGAAACCCGGGATCGAACCAGGGACCTTTAGATCTTCAGTCTAACGCTCTCCCAACTGAGCTATTTCGGCTCTATTGGTTTATAAATAAAACAGATATTATTGCCATTTAAATATAAGGGCAGGACAAAGTCAAGGATAAGGGTAAAACAACATTATTACACTTGTAAAATTATTTAAGAGTATCATTTCGCTTCGCTCGCAACATATGAGAAAAAGAACGTTGGAAATCAACGATTTTTCTTTTTGTACTGCAAAAATAGAGGTATATTAATTAAGGAAACGTTTTTTGTATGTATGTCCGATTTCTCAGCAATTTATGAACGGATTTGAGTGACTAATTTTTGTTTAAAAAATCTACTTACGTCTGCGTAAATACGATGATTTGAGGGTTAGATACCAACTCGAGGAGAATGTATTATTTTAATAATTTTTGCTAACAAGACAAAATGTGGCATTGATTTCCATTACTCAATACTTGAAAATCAGGTAGTGCCGGAATGGAGTATTTTATCACTATATATTGTTGCATTCTTCACTATATGTAGGATAAAACGTGAAGCTAGAAAAAAGTGAGCTTGTTGTAATGGTAACTTCACTTTTAGTTTTAATTTTTTTATCATAAGGTAATTTAAATAATGTTTTTTTCTCTTAAATATATGTTTTAGTTTGTGCTTGGTATAATTATAAAGTCGATATTTTTAAATATTCGTATTAAAACACCTTTATATACTACATTTTTAATTCAGATGACACTATTGTACATTCAGATGGTTAAATCCATTCATACATTTTTGTGGACTTTGTACTTTGATTTGTCTGGCCATTCATTTTAATATTCCTAAATCAATTAACAATCATAAATATATAATAACACACTTTGAGTAACATATATTTATTTATGACTTATATTTGCTTGAAATTGCACAAGCTTAATACAGACGTAAGATAGTGATTGGAATTATACATTAATGAATATCATTGCCAAAAATATAATAAATTATTTATTATATTATTATTTTTAATAATAGCTTTACGTGTTGCTGCACTATTTAAATTTATTTAATTTAATATTCTACTTTTGGTATGTACATAATTACATAACCTTTTCCAAAAACTGCCAAAAGTGGCTATTTTTATTTCTTCTTTTATTATTACTTTTCTACAAACTTAAACTTAAACTTTCTGTGTTAAATCTAAAAAGATTTTTATCAAGATTTAACATAGACAGTTTAATTTGAATACATGTTATTTTGAAAGAAAAGATTTCAATGAAATCTACACGCAGCTCTAATCAAAAGGGTATAAAAAATAGGCCTATTTTTACACGTCCGTGTAATGCGTACCGCTCCCAAGTTTTATCATTTCATTTAAGTGAAACAATCATTTACATAAAATAAAGGCCTGTGATAAATTTAACTTGCAACCACTTCCTATATATCACACTCTTAAAGTAATAATAGGGTAAACTGCGATAGAAGCCCCAGATTGGAAATATCATTCTTCTTTTTCTCTTTCTAGAATCATCTATATGGATCTTTATCTTATTGTAACGTGGCTCTTTGATATCTGTACCAATATTATAAAAAGTAAAGATTATGTGTTTCTTTATTTGTATTAAATAATCACAAAAGTTTTTGGGCCGATTTTTACGTAATTTTAAGGTATAAGTGGGGAGACAGTGTCCATCCCTGTAATTTTGAAATTATTGTACTACAGTCACTATAGTGTAATGTTAATCTTTTAGCTAATATTCAAAAATAAGCAGTAAATCTTAAAATAATAGTGTAATATTAAATAAATAATATTCTCAATTTTAAAGAATACCTAAAAAATGAAATAACAGTTATTATTATAATAATTTTTAGCTATAATACTTACTAAAATCAAGTGTCTACCAAACTATATATACTGTTTTAACTAAAATCTAAAAAGTCTAAGTCAAAGTCAAAATTCTAATCATATTTTTTATGCTTAAACAAATTGGCCCTGGAAGTTTTAATTAAAATGTGTTCAAGTAAAATTTTTCAAAGTATTTTTCATATTATTTATCATCATCGTAAAACTGTAACATTTTTTCAAAAGTAAGAAATTTGTAAAAGTATGTGGGTAACAATGAATATTTACTTTTTATACTTGCTAGCATTTGTAGAGTCCTCTGTAAATATATTTGCTTGTACAACCAAAAAACAAATTGTGTCAATTGTGGCAATTGAGGCATCTATCTCAATTTTCCTTTACATGCTATGTTCCGATTCACGTTATTTCTACGTAAATTAGGGATAGCCTGTCAAATAGTGCAAAACTAAGAATAAAAACAGAATATGGGAATATTTAACTATAAAATCACCAAAAAAGATTAATTTTGAGAGACAATTATTTTATACTAAATAAATCTTTTTTAGTTAATTAAATAGAACCTCTGCTCACTCAAGTCAGAATATTTAGAGATGTGTTACTTCATGTGAAGTCTTCTAGAACGACTGATATGTTGGTACTGAGAAACGTTTGTTTTTTTTTTTAACTTATTACTTTGCACATAATATAACTAAGTTTTTTATATATGATTAAAATAATATGCTGTTTTCTTTGACTAGACTTTATTTTACCTTAGTAATGAGATTATCCTCACATTTTTTTTGTGACTACAAATGTGATATTTGATGCGTCCTTGATAGATTACATAATTTAATTTAATTTTGTTACTCTCTTTATATTAGATATCACACGATATTAAATTTTGTCTTATTAGAAATATACCAAATTCAGGGAACAGGAAATCATGAAACTTCTCTCTTCTCGAAGAGGTAAAAAGTGAAGCCAAAATACATAAATATACTAATAAAAACGTATTATATACCCGATATTGTTAAATTTTACGGTATACTGTGCACTTCGACATATAAAAAAGAAATATTTCTTAAACCTGCCGAAACCCGGGATCGAACCAGGGACCTTTAGATCTTCAGTCTAACGCTCTCCCAACTGAGCTATTTCGGCTCTACAATAGCAGATAAATACAGGAATCTAATCTAGATTTTGGTTCAAAAAGGAAATATCTGAAAAACATAAGTCTATAATACTAAAACTGTTAATTTACTATCTATCTAACTATGAGTACTTCGAATAATACTTTAATAAAAATCATCTAAAATATAATATACGTATATATACAATGACTAAATCTGATAACAATATAAAATAGGAAATCAGTATTATACTTTGTCTCATTGCTTTTTATACGTTTATTGCATATCTATGGTTATGCATATTTGTGTTTTATATATATATATATATATATATATATATATATATATATATATATATATATATATATATATATATATATATATATATATATATATATATATATATATATATATATATATATATATATATATATATATATATATATATATATATATATATATATATATATATATATATATATATATATATATATATATATATATATATATATATAATATATATATATATATATATATATATATATATATATATATATATATATATATATATATATGTAGCAGAGTAGACAACCAGTGTTAAAACACTATAGTATAGCTCATATCTCTCAAGGCGGAATTTAACGCCATATTTTCATATTTTCATATATACCTATACTTCTGATAATTGATGTCAAACAAATTTTAAATTTGTTCTAGGTACTATTATCTAATTATTTCATCCAAAACTATAATCAATGTGTTACACGTATTTTTAACATTTCTTCCATAGCTTATCCACTTTGCAAATATCGATTTAGCTGCAGAACGCTGCTACTATTTTTGCCAAAGATCTGCTGTAGATTCAAAATTCAATTCAGAATAAATTCAGTCAAGTTATCTTAATTATATCTCAAATAAAGTAAGTAGGTCGTACTCTGTGGATTCAATAAAAATATTACTACGCAAGCCCGACTCGGCTACAGTTGAGTCTATAAAATTAATAGAAAATAAGTTTTAGAGGAATGTTAAATATAAATTTTATTACTGAAGAGCTTTTGTAAATGAAGAAATCTTGACTTTTGCCATTATTAAAAATTGTACTATCTTTTTCAGAGTTTGGGTTGCGTATCTACTTATAGCTATAAATTCTAGTTATTTACTTTGTTTATAAGGAAAATTAACACAAGTTACAAGTTATAAAGAAATTAAATTAGACACACCCATCTTGCTTTACGTTGTTTCGTTTTGCTTTTTTTTCAGTGTGCGTCGTTATTTATTTTGAATTTTTGTTTTAAAAAAATATGGCAACATTTTTGTTTTTAATTAAATGATTAAAATTTGAAGACTCCCTTTCTAACTTAAAATCAATACAAATTTAATACAATTGTATTTTCATTTTGTTTTGCTTATTTTAGAGTTCAGGTAAATTGCGTAGTGTGAGGTAATGTAGTGTGTTGTGCTTTTTTTTAAAGGGAATAATACATTTACGTACATATACAAATTTTACGTGGTAAATTTAGTTATAAAAAAGATAAATATTTCCCTAATTTAGTTATAGGCAGTTTCTTTTTTACATAAATTTGTATTTTTTTTTTATCAAATATGGGGAAAAATGGTGCTGCTGGTAGAACAGCTACTATGGACTTATCAGGCATTGATAAATTTTAATTTTAACTTTCAAAAATTAAGTGGGGACGGAGAAAAGCGGGGACTAAACAACGGAGTGTCTTAACACTAGGTTCGTATGGTTCCTGGAGTTCCCTCTGCCTACCCTGCTACCTAGTTTTTTGGAATGAAACCCCGACGCAAGGCGAGGTATAGGTGTATAAATAGTAATGTTTATTCTTTTACATTTAGAAATGTAATTGGATAAACTTTTATATATAATATATAATTAAATATAATACTTAATACAAACATATAAATAATAGAAAAGTACTTAATTTTATTACATACTTTACTTATGTGTAAAATTAAGGGCTTTTAAATTAAGTAAGTGTTGATTTTATGTGACTTTGAACGCGATGTTTGTGGCGTTAGTTTCCAATTAGAGGAATAGCGAAACAAATAAAACTTGAAACAATACAAAAAATAGTTTTAAAGCTTTAAAAAATCAATGAAAATTGTAATATTCATGAAACAACATTTTTATGGTTTACCCGCATGTAGACAGTAATATTCTTTATTATTTCAAGATATAAAGAAAATCAGAACTGACTGAATTTCCTTTCATATAAGAATGATTCATCATTATTTTTATGCAAACGTTTGCAAAATGATTTTATCAAATAATAGTTGCTGGGTAAGAGGAAATATTTTGAGATTTGAAAATGTGAAAAAATTCGAGTATTGTTAGTTCTATTTCAGTATATATTTATTTAAAAATATATCATTTCGATCGATATTGGGAAATGGTTTTATAAATCTTCATAATAAATTTTACCTTTTTATTTTTATTTGTAATTATTTTTTTTGCTTCACGCTCTATCCCACATATAGCAGGGTAGGCAGAGGGAACCGCAGGAACCGTAGGAAGTGTCAGGACACTCCATTTCCCACTTTCCGCCTTTTAGAAGTATTAAGTGTCGAGTGGCGGAACTCAAAGCCGTGCTTTTCTTAGTTGCCAGAGCAAAGAAAATGAAATTGAATAAATTCATTTTCTTGAATCGAACCCACAAACCGTCTCGTTTATAAACGCGTTCTCTGCGCCACAACGGTTCTCTTCGGCTGATAATCACTTATATTTTAAAATATTATTATAAATGGAATATAATCTCTTGTTACTAACAAGCAAGTAGTCGCCATTCTAGTTATAAGTTAAATTGATTTTTTAATAAATTACTTTACGAAAAATAAAAAAAAAAAAAAAATATTCTTTGAATTTATTTCAGAATGGCCATTATTGAACTACAAACGAAGTTCCTCTGCGTTATAAATATGAAATATTATAGCATTTGACGTTAGGCCGCGGTTCAACGCTGCGCTTTTGCTTTGTTATCAGAACGAGTAATCAAACCTACAATTGTCACATTAACGGTGAAAAATTCGCTTTTTTTCACTAATATATTATTTTTTATTATATTTATAACATAATTTTCAGTCCAATTATATATCTATATATCAGAATTCATTTTGCAACAAAAAAATTTTGCCCTCTAGATATTGGTACTCAATAACCATCCATTATAAACAGTGTTGCCTTGAATACTTTTTAATATAAATCAGAACATTCAAGAAAGATTTCCAAAAAGTGATTATTTTGACAGAGTTTAAAGTATTTATAAATAATTATAAACAAATTTGTATGCATATCAATTATTATAAGATTTATCCTTGTTCAATATAAACCACAGTCGTAGTAAATCAATTTAATAAACAATATATTATATATATTATAATCTTAGAATACAAGTAAATTTATTAATACCCTAACATTAAAAATAATTTCTTTTTTATAGGATAGTCCATTTTTCGAGGATAGTCCATTTTCTATGGACTTTATTGCAACACATTAATCGCTTAGAATATATTGCATGTTATAAATCTCAATGACCTACTTTTATTCGACTATTTACGCAGGTAAAATATATTTATGTAAAAGGCTAATATTCATTTTTATATGGGTATGATAAGATCTCTGTAATAAGTCTCTATTAATAAATACCGTAAAGGTGTATGAGAAAAAGATTTATAAGGCATTTCTGGCAAAAATAATTAAAGCTGACCGCATTGTGAATTAAAAGTGTTCTAAATAGCTTTCAATATTTATTTTTCTTTAAAAAATATCTTTATCTTTTTCAATGAGTAATCGATAGACAACGCTCAATCGAAATTACTATATTATTAATATATTTATAAAGATAAAAATAAGTGCATGGTTGAGCGCGACAATGTACTTGAATGGTTTGACTTCAAAAAAATATCTAGTCTATCATCAGATAATCCACTTATTGAGGAAGATTGTAAGGCTGTATTAAAATGACGAAACGAACGAAACGAACGAAAACGTCCTAAAAACGTACGATAGCAATCTCGTAAAAAAACTGCAGTAAATATTTTTATCGTGAAAAAAATAAATAATATTGAACCCTGACTTGACAGAGGATGTTACAAATTTGACGTATGTCATATTTGTTAATATATTTAAATTTTAGATTTCCAACTTACTCTAATTATAATTTAGATTGTCTTGTATGAAATAGAGCAAAATCAAAAAATATTTTAAATTTTGATTCAGTGATATCTTTACAATTTTTTATTACAATATTCATTTAATGTAATATTATAAACAACTTATAAATTGTTTCTTAAATATAAAACGAATTATCTTAATAGTATACATTATATACCGTTTTCATCAAAATAATTTTATTTTTGTTTTTCTAGGTCAAAACATTTAGGTTTTGGCAATAAGTAAAGTTCGAAGTCTTAAAAAAGAGTACTTCATGGAATTCTTTTAGGTGAATTAGGTGTCATCTTGTATAAGTTTTTGACAATTTTGTAAGGGCTTAAAATGGCTGGTTTCTATAAATAAATTAGCTATATTACCATTATGTATGGTGTAAATTATTACAACAATTATATATTATTAACCATTTATATGATTTCTCATATGTTTAAATACATAAAAATAAGTAATTGTTTTTTTATTATACTTCTATAACGTCGTCTTAATATTTCTACTATTCTTTTTTTTCTCAACGTTGTCTAAGTTTTTGACTTAGTGTATATTAACTCCGTTCAAAATTGTTTTTTAAATGGAAGAGTTATCGCTAGATGGGGCTTAATTTGTTTTAATGTTAAATTCTTACACAGAATTTACAATCACTATATGATAATTATAAAACAAATTTTAAAAAATGAACCGTCGTGGTGCTGAGGCGCAGTGTCTGCTTATAAACGCGACGGTTAGTGTATTCGATTTACATTCGGTAAAATGGATTTTTCCATTTCAATTATTTTCGCTCTGGCATCTAGGCAAAGCGCGATGTTGAGCTCCGTTACTCATCACGCAATGCCTCGAAACTGAGGAATGAAGGGAACGGAGTGTCTTAACAATTATAAAAAATAAATAAAAAAAAATAAACTTAAGGTCTAAATAATTAGTGTATTTAAACTTATTGCGCTTTGAACTTAATTTTAAGATAAATTACAAATTTGTAAGCAAAACAACATTAATGTTTCTTTTTAATAATATGTTTATAACATTACACGAAAATAAGCGAAAGTGACACTTATGGCTTGTGAAATAAGACGTAAAGCATAATTTTGGTGAGAATGCACAAGTGTAACACACGTCATATACTGGAACTCAAGATATTGTAACCGAGTACTTATTTTGCATTCAAAGCAAATAACTTATTGCGCCACATGTAATAAAACTTGAAATTGCTTACTATTGTGAGTGACCTCGATATAGCAGATGTCCGTTATATATGCCTATACATATTTTAATATATTTATTTATTATGAGTTACATACTATATATATACGTATATATTATAATAATTAATTTAATATAAACATAGTATTTTATATATATATATATATATATATATATATATATATATATATATATATATATATATATATATATATATATATATATATATATATATATATATATATATATATATATATATATATATATATATATATATATATATATATATATATATATATATATATATATATAAAATACTATGTTTATATTAAATTAATTATTGTTGAAAATATAAAGAAGAAATGAATAATGTTTGGCATTAAATTCTTTATCATCCGTTTCAATTTGTCGGTATATTTCATTTTGTATGTTTAAAATTCTAAAATAAATTTTAACTTCACTAGTCTAATTCTATGAAGCAATCTATTGATCGACAAAACGGGGATAGATGCCTCGGTCGCGCCCCACCCACCTCAGTGACACGCAAGTTGTTGTGGGAGGTGGACATATTTCGCTTGTATATTCGCAGCGGACGCCTCAAAAACAAATTTGAAAGTAAGTAATACTTTATATATTAAAATAATATAGATTTCATTATATTTTGTCAAGTTTGAAAAAAGTTGCAAATTATTTTTTTTTGAATACAGGTCTTTCACATTCGTTACATATAAAATGAAAAGCAACCTCTCTTTCTTGCACGTACATTACGTATTTAAAAGTTATATCTAAATATACGTACGTTTAGGGGCGACTATCCCTCTATGCGGTAATAATCTTGTCAAAGTGTCTTACATTGTAATTTTATTTAGACTTATTACAAATATCTTAGAATGAAAAACAAATAAATAGTATCTAAACGTCAAACTATCTAAAGCTACATTACGATTTGTGTGTGTGACAATTATATAGTAGCGATATTATAGAGGGACGCACGCGTTTGTGTTTGTTACTAAGAAAAGACTCTTCCTAACGATCATTTTTTTTAGCTTCACGCTTTCCCGCACATGGCAAGGTAGGCAGAGGGAACTGCAGGAACTATAGGAACCTAATGTTAAGACTCTCTGTTTTGCTTCGTCTCTGCTTTCTCCGTCCCCACTTGTGGGAATCATTTTTTGTAGTATTATGGATAACCATATAAGTAAATATAGTTAAAATATCTGTTGGTAATGTCAAAATAAATGCTCTATAATAAATACAAGTATAAAGTATGCATTATATGCATGTGTAACTTTCTCTTTTGCCAAACGTACGTAACGTTCTTTGTATATTTAAGTAGCGGAAATTTGCAAAAATTTAGAGATGCCAACAATCCAAGTAGTTGCATAAAGCATATAGGAAATCCGACACGTAATAAAGAACGTATTCCCAAGAGACGTGGGTTCAAATCTTACTACGTTCTAATATTTATATGTTTCTTTAAGTATTAGTGCGAATTTAATTCATTATTAATGTTGAGAATTATGTTGACGAAATAAGAATAATGTTTGTACTAAATATAACGATTGGATAAAAAAAGGTTTAGATATTTTTTAATGATTTTCTGCTTGTTTTAATAGAATCACCTACTTAAGTTGGAATTCTATAGTACAATTTGCATACAATATAATGTTTTTCTGCATCCATAACATGTCTTTACCCACATTCAATTAAACATTTCAATTCATATCCTAATTGATTAAATAATTTAAATTGTAACAATCTTTTAATATGATTTTATTATTTCATATCAAATCTATGCGTCGAATGAGAACTTTCTGTCATTATATGACATCTGAATATATAATTTGTATGCGCTACTAAGCAAAGTGGAGGTCTGTATATGTTAAAACTAGATGAGCTATAATTGTATATAATTGATTTTCGCTCATGCCTAGTTTGTTTGTTGTAGGTGAGCCATGCCTAGAAAATATAAAAGAAAAGACGGTGTACAAGCTCGAATAATTTCTTGGACAAAGGAGCAATTACAGTCAGCGTTCAACGAAATAGATAAGAAGAAATTGGGGATTAATGAAATATCTAGACGATTTGGAATTCCATCTAGAACGTTACGACGGCGTTATGAGACTAAAAATAAAATGAATTTAACTTTAGGAAAACATCCTGTTTTAGGTTTTGATAATGAGCGAACATTGGTAGAATACATTTTGAAGCTTAGAGACGCCGGATTTCCTATAGATGGACGATCCATATGTAAGTTAGCATATCATTTTGCTGAAAAGCTGCAGATTAACCATAATTTTGATAAAGAAAACCAGATGGCAGGTAATGAATGGTTTAAAAGCTTTATTGAACGAAATTCAGATTTATCTGTAAGACAAGCAGAAATGTTATCTGTGTCCAGGGACAGATGTCTTAGAAGAAAAGATCTGAATAAATTTCACGAGCATTTGGTCAAAGTCTTGAATGATAACGACTTGAGGTATAAGCCTGAGAGAATTTACAACATGGACGAGTTAAGAATTGAGATTAACAATATACCTGAAAGTATTGATTCGATGACGAGTGTGGAAGAAGCTAATACTGTATCATATTTGGAGAAGAATGAAATATTGACTATCATAGCTTGTTGTAATGCTATTGGTAATTTTCTTCCACCAACAGTAATAATTAAAGAGGTGAAAAAAGAATCCAAAATTGAGAACAGACTACCACCGGGCTCCAAAGTGTATGTAAATGAAGTATCTTCAAACATAAATACTAATCTTTTCTATAAATGGTTTACAGAACAGTTCATAAATCTTAAGCCACAAGGCAAAGTTTTGCTAATTTTAGATAGCCATCCATCACATTCATCTGCACCAGATATGCTTGAAATGGCTTCTCAAAATAACGTTGTTTTGTTATGTTTACCACATGAATTATCTCCAACTATTCAACCCTTAGATAAAGTTTTTGGTCCATTTAATAGTTTTCTCGAAAACGAAACTAATCAGTTCAGGCGCAGAAAACCTAATGAAAGTACAAGTCATCATAATGTCGGAACTTTGATAGGTAATGCATGGTTACATGCTGCTACTCCAAAAAACGCCCTGAATGGCTTTAAAAAAAGCGGTATTTATCCACCTGATTATAGTGCATGGACGAATTCTGTTAATATATCAGATATGACATAGCGCAGTGAATAGTCCTGAAGTATCTAATTTATACTACATTATATTAAAAAAATACTATCCTGGATATTTTATGCAAAAAAAATCCTAAGCTATGATTATGTTTAATTTGAGCTATTAACAAGGTTATTCAGCAGCACCTCAAAAAAGGAAACCAAAAAGTGCTTATTGTTTTATCTAAGTGTGCTCTAAGAAGTGGTTGTTCGAAATATTTAAAAAACATATATTATATATAGAAAAAAGACAAGCTATGAATATCGTTCCGTAGATTTTTATTCTTCTTCTTGCAGTGCCTCTTCACTACTGAAGGTTGGCCGTTAGTTCCCTGAACCTCTCCCTGTCCATGGCCAATCGGAACAGTTGTTCGACAGAGGTGATGCCTGTCCACTCCCTGATGTTTTAGACCCACGACTTTTTCCGGCGTCCAGCGCGCCTCTTTCCTTCCACCTTGACCATCATGATGACTTTCAGCAGATTATACCTATCGTGCCTAAGCACATGACCGAGGTATTCAACTTTCCGCTTCTTGATGGGTTGTAATAGCTGTCGGGTCATGAAGACGCGCTGTAAATTTTTATGAAATATGTGCTCTAAGAAGTGGTTGTTCGAAACATATAAAAAATATATATTATATATAGAAAAAAAAAACATTTTTTTTATTTCCTTAGTTATAAATATGGTTTATTGTATGTAGATTTTTATAATTCATTTTATTTCTCTGTATTAAATTTTACAAGTAATTGATACACAATGTCAATTATGCATTAACGGAATTTGAAAAAGTGTAACTTAATGTAAAGTGTAAGTATCTATATAAACCAAGACTATCAAAACTAATTAAATTTGTTTGACTTGTAAATAGTAATTTTATTTACAAGTTACTCAAATTTACTATTATTAAATAGTACTTATAAAAGATAAAAATATAAATTGCTTATATGTCATAATAAACACGGTAGCGACGGTTTCTGGGTTCGATCCCCAGTCGGGGAAGATGGATTTTTCTATTTCCATTTTCTTCGCTCTGGAAAACTAGGCAAAGCGCGGCGTTGAGTTCCGCCACTCAACACGCAATGCCTCGAAAACGGTGGAAAGCGGGGACGGAGAAAGCAGGGACTGAGCAACGGAGTGTCTTAACACTAGGTTCCCACGGTCCCTGCAGTACCCTCTGCCTACCCTGCCATGTGCGGGATAAAGCGTGAAGTTATAAAAAAAATAAACATTATAAGAAGTTTTTTTTTGAAACTATTATAACTTACAGAAACACTGTCCGGGAAGCAAGACATTGAACTCAATGCCACTCATTTCGGACTCTTGAACTTGACAGAGTAAAACCTAGCCTTGCTGTATAGATGTTTATATTATATTTAAAAGATTTTTAGGGCACTTATTTAGACTGGACATATATCCTTTGCAAGAATAAACTTAAAAAAAAAAAACAGTTCCTAAGGGTATTTAATGATTAAATAAAAAAAGTAGCATTTGTAAACAGCTATTTCCCGCATATATAAAGATCTTATTTATTTCAAAGTATTAAGATTTAAAATATCAGGTTTAATTATTAAGCTATGCTAGGTAATAAACAAAAATTCACCACGGCGACAACCAGATTTCAAAATGAGAATAAACTCGACGAACCACATACGTGTATATAGAAATATTAGTAGTCGAGATGCATTTTTCAACATTGGTTGAACATATAAAAAAATATATAGAAATTAGTTAATTTATAAATTAAGCATTTCCATTTTTCTTTTTCTGCAAAATTTAAACAGAGTCCTTTATTTAGAAACTTTATTTTCACGTAAATGTATAATTGCAGTCTGATATTTTTTATTTATCTTTATACTATTAAAGATATTCCTTAAAACTCCTTCAAATTTAAGTTTAGGGAGATCTACCCAGAACAAAACTATTTTAATTTTTCACGTGAATCAAGCTAGTAGCCTTCGTTTCTGTATATAACATGATTTTAAGGATGACAGGGGTATGAAACCTTTTTGAAACCTAGTATGAAATGAAGCCGTTTTCGCTATTTTATTGCACTTTTCAAGAATAGTTAAAATGATCCAAAGAGATGATTTATATGTAAAATACCTACATACATACACATTTTAGGTACCGTGCAAAGCCAGGGCAGATCACATCTTTTTGCAGTGAAAAATGTTAAATGTTAAAACAGCATTAATTTGCAGATAATGATGAAAAACAAATCACACAACAATTAAAAAACAATGATCATAACTTAACAATATCGCAGCAACCTTTATACCGCACCGCCGCCGTGCACGTGTCTTACCCGACTCATTTGTTTACATAGATAATAACATTGCCGCACCTTATGCTGTCCACCATATTCTTTTCTACGCACGTTGTTACGTCTACCGTCACTTTTTCTGTGCACGTTGCTCTATCCACCATCACTTTTTTTTTGCACGTTGAAGTATTCCCAGTTCCCAGCTCGTTGAAAAGTTCCCAGTCTTGAGTTTCAATTTCTGTGTTTTCTTTAGATTTCAAATGTGCTGATTGTTCCCAGTCTTCTGAATATGTTTGCGAATTCTTCTCAAATATGTCGTCATCGGAGTCACATTGAGTTTCAATTTCTGTCTCGGGAATGTACTTTCTTTTACGCCGTATTTCTTAAACAATAAATATTTATCATCTATTCAGCAAATGTTATTTTATACTGACAATAATAATTGTAACCGACTACCTAAGTTTGAGTGTAATTACATGACATGACATTTCTTAATAACTTCATAATCAAACTTGGTAGTTCTTCGTTTGCATAGTTTAAAATACTTGAAATTTCTTTAAAGGAAAATCATAACAACATTTTTAGACCCAAAGGTTTAGCACACCTAAGGCCTTTAAAAGTAAAATGAACAAAGAGACTAGGTATAGCTTTAAAATGATATAAAGAACTGTTTTAATAATACAAAGCTCGCTCATACACACAAATGAGCCAGTTATTAGCCACTAAAGAGGAATCTCGTTACCACGAGACCATTACACTAAATATACACGATTAAAATTAGCCACGGAATGCACATACAATGTGTAAATAAATGTTTATTCTTTTTGTTTAGTAGATGAGAAATAAAACGAGTATAGTAAAAATAGAAAGGGTAAAACAAGTTGTTTGTTATTAAATTTAAATCAAGTGAACTAAATTCTACCTCTTAACATAAAATGTTTTAAAAAGTGGATCGACATTAGAGAACGGAGTGTCTTATCACCCAAGGATCCTGCTTTTTTAGGTGAAGTATGAAATTAACACCGAAAAGATAGTGTTAGAAATCACTGGTTTCTTAAATATTTAAATATAGATCTAATAATACGATGGGGATTTTTATACGTTAAATACTATACTATCAAATGTCAATCTGTATATGTATTGTAAATAAACATAAATGTAACAATAAATCATAAATAATAATAAGCATAAGATAGAGTGTAGCGAAAGATAAGCCCCAGTCAACATTATTAATAATTCATAGAAGAAATGATAACCTTGTGTATTTCATTCAAAGATTTTCCAGGACCTTGTTGTTCGTTTAATAATTTAAACTGAAGTACATTATTAGGACTATTTTATACACTACGTAAATGTCAACATACTAATATTAAATTACGTACTAAACAAACACAATTCTTAAAGAATTTTAATTTTGTTGCCTGAAATAACTTGGCTTCATTTAAAAAGTCCATTCCTTCCTTTCAGTTTTTTTGCGCAACGTGTCTTCAGGACCTATGATCGCGGAAGTTTCCAGTTCGCTATATTTTGAGATATTATGCGTTAGCAGCGAAACTCAAATTTACACAATTATATTTAATGGTAAGCAACTTGAAAGTAACGATTTGGCTTTTAAATCAAGATCATACAGAAAAATGATCCTTGGGTCTTGTGAAAGTAAAAGCAATCGATTAAACATCATATTATATTATATAAGTGGTACAAATGAAAGTATTCAAAATGATTTTTAAGATCATTTTACAATTTTAAGAAATTTGAGAGGGTATGACGCTCTTGCCACATTATGTCAGAAAAAATAAATAAAAACAGTCACATCGTATCCGACTGTACCACACTGATCTTAAAAACTTTTTTCGTGCCCGATACATAATAACAGTATCATATAGTTATAACTGCCAATAGCCTAATTATGTCGACCATTACTCATACACTGAACAGAAAATAAACATATAGTGAAAATCCTTTTTATCTGTGATATACCACCACAGAGTTAAGGTTTTATGAGGCATGAACCATCGACACAAGATAAATGATCGCACGACATTGATATAGGCTAGATATTTGGGAACTGTGCCAAATATTAATAATGGAGTCGCTGACCGGAAACTTAGAAAATATATTATATCAAATATTTTTAAATGAAGATGGTAGTAATTATAGCAGAAACTAATATCATTTGATTAAAGTAAAATACATATTTGTGTGAAACAACAGTTAAACTCTATTCTCTTTGGTATATAACGAAAGTTTAATCATTTCCTTATTTGCTAACTTGCTAGGTTTTTTTAGCTTCACGCTTTATCCCGCACGTGGCAGGGTAGGCAAGGGAACTTCAGAAATCGTGGAACCTAGTGTTAAGAAACTCTGTTGCTTAGTCCCTGCTTTCACCCTTTTTCGAGGCATTACGTGTTGAGTGGTGGAACTCAACGCCGCGTTATGCCTATTTTCCAAAGCGCAGAAAATGAAAGTAGAAAATCCATCTTTTCCGAGTGGGAATCGAACCAACAAATCAACGCGTTTGCAGGTATACGCTACGCCTCTGCGCCACGACGGTCCTCTAGCTAGTTTATTAGTATATTTATATGGATATTTCAGGCAGGCAATGAGACTGTTCAAATGTAAACGTTCTAAAACCAGCGCAATAACGTTTAATAGCAGCCAGCACAAGTCAGTATTAACCCGAAGCAATCAAAATTCAATTTAATAGATGACTACCACATTTGATGCCACGGTTTATACTTTACAATTTATGTTACTTCGTTGGTCTTCTTAAAATAATTAAAAGCTATTAATAAAAACTTTTCTTATTGGAAGCGTACAAGGTTTAAATTTGCATGACATAATATAAAAAAATTATGACTTTTACCTTTTATTGTCAATACGTTTTTTAATTCTTTAAGAAATTCAATCCATTAATTGTTTTTTAAAGAATTAAAAGTTTTAAGAGTTTGAAAACCTTCCCTTGTTTATAATAAAAGATTAATTGATCTTTTAGTTTCTTTTCGATTATTTTACAGTATATTTGCAAATTATATACTACTTATAAATGCTTCAAAAATGTATTTTTTTGTAGTGAGGATGAAAGTGTTGTTGTAAGACATAACATTAGACTTCAAGTTAAAAATAAGTGTCCTACTTTTTTCTATCTTTCTTATACATATATGTTTGGTGTTATATTACCAGTTATTAATTGGAACGATCAACTCAGTTCTTTTTAATATAATTACTACTTTTAAGAACAGATTCAGCAGGACGCACAATTTACCTATATGATTCATGCTTTCAACAAAGCGAAGTCGACCATATTTTTTTAGGCGCAATTTTTCAAGGTTTTATGCAAATAACTTTTGGTATTTATAAACTCCTATTGCATTGCTTTGTGATAAACCACCGTAACATGCTTATATGCAGCGTTTATTTACAAACATCGTTATAAATCATCATTATATGAACCGTTTGCAATTGAGACTGCTGAAAGTGTTAATAGAATGAATAGTAAAATTTGGTCATTGGACAAAGAACCCTACAAATGGAAATATTTTCCACCGTCATTACTGGGTGATGTGGAATTCTTATTACTGACACGCGAAATTTGCTGCATGTTTCGACATTACTTTATAAAGGAAAACTAAAGTCAATCAAAATCGTTGGGTTTATCAGGTAGGTTAGCGGTATTTAGTATCGCCGATTAACAGTTACAATTACTCATAATATTTTCAACACTAAGTGCTTATTATATATTTCTAACAGCAGACCTTGCAAGCATTTTGAAGCTTTCGCAATAAATCGAGAAAAAAAGTATTAAATTAATAAAATGTTCTTATTACTATAATATATGCAATGCAAGCATTCCGTACGACATTCACCATTTACAATGTTAATCAACAAGATGTGATGCTTTTTCATTTAGTTTATGACGCTGCATACGAGAGAGCTTTGTCTAGACATCGTTTTGGTTATTTTGCTTGAAATGAGCAGAATAAGAATGTAAAGATGTCCCAGGGCTATTAAAGCTTCAAAATAGAATGATAAAATTCGACAATTTTAACTGAACTAGAGAGCTTAAAAAATATATTTTCAAAATAATTTTATTTTTTGATAATAATATTTTATATGTATGTTTATTTTGTGGTTCAATTTTTTTACTGTATAAGATCAAATCAAATCTAATCACAAATGGTACTTTATTAAAGTTACCCTAATATCATAATTCCATATATAAAACATGCATTACATAGTATAGTGACATAGCATACATTTTAAGAAAATCCATACTATATTAACAATAAAATATTGATTAATATTTTTTACAAAATAAACATTTACCAAGTCATTAATAATATTCAGATGACAAGCATAAAAATTATTTATATTTTTTTGGCAAGTCCTTGAAGTTATTTGCTCATATGGTTTTCAATGAATTGTATGTATTTCGACAATACTTCCTATTGTATTTTTTATTGTTATATATGTCATATTTTTTATTAAAATAATTATATGGGCTATACTGATTAAATATTTTAGCAGACGCTACGAAATATGCATACACGTGTAGATGTGTGTTCAATTGTAATTTGGAAACAAATATATTAAAGTACATACAGACTTCCGTCACTCAAATGAATTTTCCTCAAATAATTGCAAATCAAATAATGCAGTAAAAAAACAAGACTATAATACTAATTTTTGATGACCTAATTAGTAGAAAATCTATTTTTTACACAAAACTAAAATTTTATTATGAATAGGTGTATATTGTATGTTAAAAATAAGTAATAATCAATCTATAAATGAAGATCGTCGTGGCGCAGAGGCGTAAACCTGTAAACGCGACGGTTTGTGGATTCGATTACCATTCGGGGAAGACGGATTTTTCTATTTCCATTTTCTTCGCCCTGAAAACTAGGCAAAGCGTGGCGTTGAGTTCCTCCACTCAACGCGCAAAGCCTCGAAAAAGGTGGAAAGCGGGGACGGAGAAAGCAGGGACTAAGCAACAGGGTGTCTTAATACTAGTTTCATATGGTTCCTGCAGTTGCCTCTGCCTTCCCTGCAATATGCAGGATAAAGCGTGAAGCTAAAAAAATCAATGTACTTATGTAAATATTAATATAATAATTGCTAATTATTTCAGTGTTAGTCAAAGTAGTCGATTAATACTTATGTATACTGAAATATATTTTTACACAGGTCTAACACCTAATAAAAACGATTTTATTTACTTGAATAGGTGGATTTGGGCGTTTTGTCATAGGCGTCGGCTTTACAAAGTCTATAAGGCTAAGGTTAATATTAGAATCTGCACTAATCTCAGTATTCATTTTAATGTGCAATACTTACAAGGGTTCTAATTGTATGTACAAAAATTAACATTTAGAACTCGATTTACTAAGAAAAATGTCTCTTGTAGTATTTTAACTTTTTTTTAAACTTAAATATATTTATTATCTAGAAACCACAAAATATTATTATTAAATTAAAATAGTATGTATTTTTTATAATTTTATAAATTATTACTCCCAAATGAAAACACAAAATTAAATAGTCATAAGAAAAATGAAGTAGGTATTTATTATTTATAACAAAAAAATATAAGAAACACGTGTCTCAATATATCACGTGGGAATAAAAATGATGAATATTTAATTTTTATTTTCCAAGGTCTTAATGGCACAGGTGTTAATGTTGATTCGGTTCGATAGTAACATTATTTTTGGATCAATAGGTCAACATTTATGTTATAAAAAAGGAAAAGTCTTATTAAAAAAGTAATTAGGTATCTAATGTGAATATATTCTATTATACTAACAATAACTAATACCAGTTAACTGATCCGTTAGGCATATTTAATAATAATAACTAATAATTTTTTTTGTGACTATACTTTCAAAAATGATTTTTTTGTGAAAAAAATGTGTTTTATTTAAAACGTTCTTTGATTTTCGCCATATACATTTTAAATATAACAATTTAAACGGATTTATCGCATATATCGACATTTTTTGTGAAACTTATCACCTGTGAAATTAATACCTTGGAAAATAAAAAATAAAATATTCATCATTTTTATTCCCACGTGATATATTGAGACACGTGTTTCTTATATTTTTTTGTTATAAATAATAAATATTTCATTTTTTTAATGTGCAGTGCGTATATATTTTTTAGTGTTTTCATTTGGGAGTAATAATTTATAAAATTTTATAAATAATACATACTATTTTAATTTAATAAAAATATTGTATTATTTCTAGATAATAAATAAATTCAAGTTTAAAAGATAGACAAAATACTACAAGAGACCCTTTTGTAAGTACCGAAGAAACGAGCACAATATTCTAAATATTAATTTTCGTACATACAACTATTAGAACCCTTGCAAGTATTGCACATTAAAATGAAAACAGAGAATAGTAAAGATTCAAACATTATCCGTAGACTTATAGACTTTGTAAAGCCGGCGCCTATGACAAGTCGCCCAAATTCGCCCATTCAAGTAAATAAACAGAGGGGACTGCAGGATTCATATGAACCTAGTATTAAGACACTCCGTTGCTTAGTCCCTGCTTTTTCCGTCCCCGCTTTCCACCTTTTTCGGCGCATTGAGTGTTGAGTGGCGGAATCCAACGCCACGCTTTGCCTAGTTTTCAGAGCGACGAAAATGGAAATAGAAAGATCCATCTTCCCCGAGTGTAAATCGAATCCACAAACCGTCGTGTTTACAGGTAGCCGTTTACGCCTCTGCGCCACGACGGTCCTCATTTATAGATTGATGATTGATGATTTTTATCATACAATATATACCTATTCATAATAAAATTTTAATTTTGGGTATAAAAAATACTTTTTCTACTAATTAGGTCATGAAAAAGTAGTATTATAGTCTTGAATTTTTACTGTATTATTTTGCAATTATTTTAGGGAAATTCATTTGACAACTAAATTTTCCTACGACAGTATGCAACATAATCGCGTCATACTATTCAAAATTCAAAATTCGTTATTACCTCAAAAGACGGCCATTCAAACCTATAATGTAGGTCTTTTTCATGGTTGTTGTTTATCCCCAATAATATTTAATATCGTTATTAATATTTTATTAGATATTCTAATTAAACACGAGAAAAAATGGGGTTATCGGTTTAAATCCAGTAACAAGTACACGGAATCTATTCTTGCTTTTGCGGACGGTCTCGTGATACTCACTAGGAATCCAAAGCAATGCCAGCTTCTATTGGATGATGTAGACGAATTTTGCACGTGGACAAAACGAATGAGGACAAAACCTAGTAAGTGTCACTGTCTTTGTCTGGGAAGACGAGACTCAAAATATACCTTCTACGATCCGAGACTAAAACTTGGCGGTGAAAGCATTGCTGTAGTTTCCGAGGCGGTACCTTTTAAATTTCCCGGTAAGAAAATAGATTACAAAGGCTCAACTCCATCTTTAAATATACTAGTCGACAGCTTAATGACGGATCTTAATAAGGTAGACCATCAACCTATAAATAATATCAAGAAAACTTGGAATTACGACAATTTTCAAACATTACGTCTGAATTCGCCTTTAGTCGTATATGATTTTAATAAAAACCTCTTGGCAAAGTTAGATGTTATAAACATGCTGAAGATTTGGCTTGGCCTAGCGCATTCGGCGAACACCTCAACCTTATTCAGAGACAAAAATAATTTTGGATTGAGTTTAAAGAAACCATCGGAGCTCTATAAACATCTAGGAGTCGCCAAAACACATATTCTGGGAAAATCACGGAATGAGATTGTTACCTCACTTTCAAGAGACAGAAGTGTGAAAAAACGCCCAATACAGGTAGAATTTACAGTTCCGTGGGAAACAAATATCCTCAAAAGTATTTATCATAAACTTAAAAACAATTTCGAACTTACCATAGAACTGACCAGAAATAGTTTTAACGATATAGGCCTACAGCTTGATAATCTTGACATATTAATTAGTTGACTTTGCTAAAAGATTTCGACATATCTAGGACTATTATTAATGAATGTATTTTGAAGGTGGCGCTAAGAATAATCTAACAAAGAACCATTTTGAACTTAGTTTGGTAATAAGAGGTGCTTGGACAGTGAAGGTAAATGTTAAAGCATTTTAAAGCCTTTTTTGCGCCCCAAGTATAGGTTTACTTAGGACGCAAGTGTCAGTCGGTATTATGAGTTTCTCTTCTTACAATACGAAGGTCCCATCACGTGCACAAATCTATGGAATACTAAATAATTTCTTCTCAAAGTTATCAATAAAACGTTGCGTTGACACTGGTTAGCTAAAATATTACGCTTTCCTCGCTTCATTAAGATAAAACTCATACTTATACCCCGCTTATATTTACTGCTTGCTTTTGTTAAAAAAGGAATGCTACATCCTGTTAAATTTTGAAGGCTCAAAACATTGATAACAAAAATGAGTCAAGTCTAAAAAATACATATGTATGGTAAATTAATTATTTACCAGATCACAAAACAAATGTCGACACTGTACACTACACATAATGTAAATTTTTGCTATGTACTTAGTGACAGTTTATTTGGCTTTAGACAGAATATAAACGAACAGGTAGATGACAAATTCACAGTTGCTTGCTCGTTTTGGCCATAGGTGTACTTCATAATGTATTTGTAAGTATATCAAACTGTATATTTCATAATTTTACTTAAATTATATAATTATTAGGATCACTACGTCTGCAATTGCTTTTTGCACCTAGCAAAACCATTAATGAATTTCATATGTATTTAAGTTTGATTTTTAATATAGGAAAGTAAATTCATTTAGCTTTTTTTTTCAATGGTCTTTTTTACCTCTCTAGTCTTAAATGAGCCATTTTAAGTTTTTTAAGCATTAAAATACAAAACAAAACCAATTTATTCATCAAATTAATATTTTTTATTAGCACTGGGATTAGTGGTTGTTCCACAACCACAGGAGCAGCCCCGCAACTCTTTGCAACTGCAATCAATTTACTAGCTGCATCACAGTGTTATGTGTGGGATATACCTAGTAATGACACAGGAAGTAAGAATTTCTCTTTTTACCATTAAGTCATTTTTGAAAAATAGATGAATATGTTAAGATATGAAAACTGATTTAAATAAAACATATTATAATTATATTCCAATTCTAACATTTTATTTTTGAATTTAACATAAAAAAGTGTATTATATTGTGTATTATATTTGGTATGTAATATTTTTTTTCAGGTAGTGTAAAGTACGACTTCATTGTAGTTGGAGGCGGATCCTCTGGAGCTGCAGTAGCAGCTCGTCTTAGTGAAGTAAATGACTGGAAAGTTTTACTACTGGAAGCGGGATCCAAACCACCCGTTGAGTCTGATGTAAGTGATACTTGAATTTAATTACATTTTATAAAGGAATTAGGATATAATAGTAAGTTTTCTCATAATATTATTAAAATTGTTTTAGATACCAAATCTTAGTCCTCAACTTTATGGAAGTTACTACGATTGGCAATATGCAACTGAAAATGATGGTAAATACCATCAAGGTGTGAAAAATGGGCAAGTGAAATGGCCAAGAGCAAAAATGTTAGGTGGCTGCAGTTCAATGAATGCTATGATATATATAAGAGGTAGAGACGCTGATTATCAATCTTGGGTAGATGCTGGAAATCCCAGCTGGACACCTGACAATGTCAAATTATACTTTAAAAAATCTGAAAGCTTGCAAGATGCTAGCTTGTTACAAGATGCTGACATAAAAAACTATTATGGAAGTAATGGACCATCAGTTATAAATACTTTCAATAATACATACAGAGATCTTACTTACAAAATTTTGGATTCCTGGGAGTACCTTGGACATAAAAAAGTTAAAGATGTTAATGCAGCAAAATATGAAGGATATGGTGTTGCTGGAATAATAAGAGCAACTGCTGCTAATAGTAAAAGACGAGGAACCTATACAGCATATTTAGAACCTAATCTACAAAGAAGTAATTTAAAAGTTGTCACTGGGGCTTATGTCTATAGAGTCCTACTTAATGACAATAATGAAGCTTATGGAGTCGAAGCAAATGTATATGGGCAGAATATAACATATTATGCTAATAAAGAAGTTATTGTAAGTGGAGGAGCTATTAACTCTCCGCAATTACTAATGTTGTCTGGAATAGGTCCTCAAGATCATTTGCTATCTAAAAATATTACTTGCAAAATTAATTCAGCTAATGTTGGTAAGAACTTGCAAGATCATAATTATGTTCCTGTACCGATATACGGAGATGAGCCTGGATATTATGATGCAAGTGCTTATCAATTTGAAGTAATAAAATATATGTTTAATAAAAGTGGATTACTAGCGCAGATGTATTTCAGTGATGTAAGTGCATTTTACTCTCGTAATGAAAGCATGTCATATCCTGAATTCCAAAATCATTTTGCAATATTTGCGAAAAATACAACAGGACTTAAAGCTCGTTTTGGTAATTTCGTAGACGAGGTCGCATCATCTTATGTACAATTTAATGCACAAAAAGCACTTTATATATTTAGTGTTCATCTTTTACATCCCTTATCTAAAGGTGTAGTCACTTTACGGTCATCAAATCCTTATGACAAACCAGTTATTAACTATAGTTACTTTGAAGATGAAAGAGATATACAAGCAACAGCAGATGGTATTAAAAAGTTGGTAAAAATAGTGAACGCACCATATTTCAAATCTATCAATGCATTTGTCCAGAGAATAAATATAACCGAATGTAACAATCTAGAATTCCAAAGTGACGATTATTGGAAATGTTTTGTAAAAAATTTGGCTTTAACAGTATATCATCCGGTAGGAACATGTAAAATGGGTCCAAACATCGAAACCGCGGTAGTAGACAACTTCTTAAAAGTTCATGGTGCCAAAAAGCTACGTGTTATAGACGCCAGTGTTATGCCAAACTTGACAAGTGGAAATACTAATGGTCCTGCAATTATGATAGGTGAAATGGGAGCCGATATGATTAAAACCGAATATCTTGCCAACGCAAAAGTGGGTGAAGTAACCGCTTAATATAACGACCAATTTCTGTAGACAATTTTTTGTTGAATGTTTTATTAGAAGCTTTCTATGATGTTATAAAATAAATTGATTTAAAAATTAACAAAATGACTTTTTTGTCCCTTCATTGATGATTGACATTATCAAATATTTTTATAATGGGGAACATTTCATGAAAATGTAGTTAGTAACATATATTTTAAAATTTTAAAGATTTTTTGTGTATGATAGTGGCGCGATAGGTTCATTTTTTATTTATTTTTTCGTTAACGTTTCATTTTTATATGATATCAAGTAATATATTAATTTCTATTCGAAGTTACTAGTTACTTCGAATGGCAGTCAAAGTAATATGTAGTTATATTACCGCCGACAATGGCTTAAATATTTATAAGAAAATACTATTTCATATAAAATTCAGTTAAGAATATTAAGAATAGTAAATCTCTTCTCATATGTGATGACGTGATGTCGACACTTGCAGCACTCAACACCTACGAACACCATCATTTAATTTGGCTTGCACCACTTTTGTAATATTAGCGTTGTTCCATCGCCAGAGCACTAAGTACAAATAGTAAATGTAATTGGAAATTTCAACAGTATCTACTTACTTTTTGTACAATATCCAACTTTGTATTGTTTTTAGTTTGTTTGTCAGTATCGGTTCCATTACTATGTGGCCGGATAAAATACTGGAAAATACTAAAAATACTGAAAATAGAATGTTTTAGTTGCATTCTTTTTTGAGTAACGTTCAGTTCCTCTTTTACGTTGATATTTAATATAAAATCGACTAAAAAAATCATAGACGCTATAAGTACTTGGTGTAATAATAAAGAAACTGAGAGAACAATTTGATTTTATGAATCATGGAGAGAACACGGTACTGGCAATTTTCACATAAAGTGGATTAAAATCTTAATCCTACAATGAAATAAAGCTTCGATTCTGCTACTGTAATTCAAAAATGAATATAATTCCTACCTATGCAAAGTAGTGGGGTAGTAAATTAAGATACTACTCTATCCCTTATAACATAAATTATATAAACTTTATTCGATACTCTGTATTTACTTTGTCTATCTGTATTTCTTTATTTTATCAAGTTTTTGTTATTTTATTTGCATTTTTCGCATTCATAGTCTTAATGTACGCATAGCATACTACGCATACATGCCTAAATGTTTGACGAGTTAACCAACGTCACTTCGGTGTCGGATCTCGGGTGAGGAGGGGTGTTTTAGAAAATAAAAAGAAGAAAAAAAAATTACATGCTTATTGCCATTACATGTTGCTTTTTCGTTGCTTCATTTTTTAAAATGATAAAAAATGAGGACCGTCGTGGCGCAGAGGCGCAACGTCTGCCTGTAACGCGACGGTTTGTGGGTTCGATTAGTCTCAGTCCAGTTGGGAAATATGGATTTTTTTATTTCCATTTTCTACGCTCTGGAACCTAGGCAAAGCGGGGCGTTGATTCCGAGAAAGCAGGGACTAAACAACGCAGTGTCTTAACACTAGATTCATATAGTTCCTGCAGTTCCTTCTGTCTACTCTGCCATGTGCATGAACCTAAAAAAAAAGTACTAGCTAACCTCTACCGAAATAAACAAGTAAACAACGTCTATTTTCACTGTGAGAATAATTTACTACATATATGACTTCCCAATCTCTCGGACAAATTACGTCTGACAAACTAGCAGGTATAAGCCTTCCGCAAACTCACCTACGAAAATCTCATTGTACTCCTCGTCTACCGCCACTATCCCGTCTGGAATTTATTTTCTTTACTTTCCTCTGGCAAAATGACATCAAACTTCAGTTTAGGTTAACTTAAAATTATCATCATAGATATGATACAATACATATATAAAATACAATTGTTTATTCTCTCACATCAATAAAATCCCCACAAGAGAATCTATGAGTTATTGAGTGAAAATCAAAATAAAAATTGACTTATAAAACAATACTTTTATTGATTTGAACAGATTTTTACTAAACATGACAACTCGTACGTGAAATATAATATATAAAGTATAACAAAATTATCACATGAAAAGATCGTTCGTAATATTGAAAAATATTTCCTTATATTCCCATACATTCCACGACATTGACCCAAACTGTTCTAAACTCAACGCAAGTCAAGCTTATAATATCCATTCATTTTATCATTTTCGTAAAATAAATTAGAACACTAAATGAACATTCGTGGTACAACTATTTTTAAGTTAGTTTTTATATCAATAACTTAAATAGTGCGATTCCTATAATACCTTAGCAAGTAATTTACTTATATTTACTATGTAATTTGAATATATTGCTTAATAAGTGTGATTGTAAATTATATGCCTATGGGTTCAATTCTTACACTACTCTCACTATCGTACCAGAGACTTTATATTACTTAAATGAATATTTAAATTATTCAATAAATTAAATTAATTAAATTATTTATTAAATTATTAATAATGTCTACACTGCTCTGACTACTTACCTAATTGTTATTAAAGTAACCCTAAAGATGAATATACTTTTTCATTTGTTACACAATTATTTTATTTTATTTAAACATTATAGTTTAATCATAATTAATTAATTTCGCACTTACAATTTCCTACCTCAATAAATTTATTCTATAATTTTTCTTCTGATTAATTACAATAAAGTGTTACAAGTGTATTAAGACATAACTTACATACTTAGGCTAAATCTCAGTTCGGTCGCCCGTCCCATTATTGTTTGTTATCTTAATATTATTTGGATTGTGTGAAAAAAAGAGGACGATAAGACCGCCTTTTGCATTACTTATACATTAGTTTTTGTTTTTTCAGTAGCTATATACTTTTCTAAACAGTGATGTACAAGAAAGTCTAATAAATAAATAATACATGTTTATTTCGGTGGATAATTTTTCTTTTTTTTAGCTTCACGCTTTATCCTACACATGGCAGGGTAGGTAGAGGAAACTGCAGGAACCATACGAACCTAGTGTTAAGACACTCCGTTGCTAATCCCTACTTGCTCCGTCCCTGCTTTCCGCCTTTGAGTATATAAGTTAATTCCATAATACATAATAGTTAATTCCATATACAAGTTAATTCCAGTGCTGCCGAAATTTTTTTTAAGTATCTTAATATATTGACTGTTTTTTTTAATGGTTTGATAGCAATATTATCTACGTGCACGACACACTCGTGCGATATGAAGCCAAATCAAGTAATTCCAATGTTTAATTTTGTTCTTAAATAAAATCGAAACGGAAATGGAATAAATATGCATTCGATAATACCAAGAGAAAATTAGATGGCTGTCAAAATGGTTTTTGCTTAATTACAAGAGTGAAATTCAATTGTTTACTTTTATATAGAACATTTTTAAATAAAATTATAGACTGAATAATATTTTTTATTTTTATTGTTTTTTTAGCTTCACGCTTTGTCCCGCACATGGCAGGTTAGGCAGAGGGAACCGCAGGGACCGTGGAAACCTAATGTTAAGACACTCCGTAGCTTAGTCCCTGCTTTCTTCGTCCTCGCTTTCCGCCTTTTTCGAGGCATTGCGTCTTGAGTGGCGGAACTCAACGCCGCGCTTTGCCTAGTTTACCAGAGCGAAGAAAATGGAATTAGAAAAATCCATCTTCGCCGACTGCGGATCAAACCCAGAAACCGTTACGTTACAGGCAGTCGTCGCGCCTCTGCGCCACGACAACACTAAAAAGAATTCTACAGAAAAATACATTTAATACACAGTACTTATTTTGTTCCAGTATTAGAATCAAACTCTCTATTTGGAAAAATGAGATTCATCCAGTCACAATATTTAATAATAATTTTAGATATAGTTATTTATTTTAATAGATTTACACATATACTTTATTGTAATTAAAACTGATTTTACAATTTTTATATATTATTAAAGGCCCTTAAAAAGTTTATGCATTAGCAACTTACCAAATCGATTGGAAATCCTTGTTGGTTTTATTCGTTGATTCATTGTTAGTTTTATCATGTACAGATTTGAATATCTTTTTCCTACATAACCAGATTAGTTCCGTTGTACTAAATTCTAAATTGTAAATGAAAATATTAATATAACATATATATTATTTTTAATTGCTCATTCCTTACAAATTTTAAAATAATTTTGTTAGTGTATATTTCTTAAAATAATATTTTATATCATATACATATATATTATTTGTAATTTTTAAATTTGTAAAAACTTAACAATATTCTTTTGTAATGAAATATATTATTCATACATAATAATGTGGTTTAAACGTGCTTTATTATTTTTTATTCTCAATTAGAAAATGTGCAATAATGAAACATGAAATTTTATTTCTGAATAAATTCCTGCTTTTTAGTGGACCTCATCTATCTCAAAAGTACGAGTATTAGCTAAAACGTGATACTATTGGCTACTCTGACTAACACTCAACTGGCGTCAAGAAGCTTACTGACGACCAGATGCTTTACTACAATGCTTGCTGGATTAATAAAATATACATGTCATTTGTTTAAATTTGTCTTTCTCTGACAAATGAATTTGGACAAGCATATTTTATTATATTCTGGCCACAAAACATATGTCGATCCTCAAATAGAGTTTTTGCTATGTACTTAATGACGATTTGTTTGTTTTTGGGTATAATATAAGCCAAAGTAAAATCGATTCCATCACACTTGCTCACATCTCACCGGCCACAGTTCTTCTTAAAAATGTTGTTGTAAGTAACTTTTTGTGTGATATATTTTCTGTCTAATTCTACTGAAGCTAGCGACCTGCTAACAGTTTCAACGCTCATGTAAACTGAATTGCGTTCGTTTTGAAATGTTTAACAAAATCACATTGTACCTCTTCAGTACACTTATACTCGGATTTACTAATAAATCATTTAAATATTATATGCAAAAACTTTCCAATCAAATTATGTATTCTAACATTAAAAATTGTATTTGGGAAATATACATTTACTTTTTGCTACACGATACCACGGCAACTCTGCTCTCATATTTTAAAACGGGATATTTTCTAAAATATAAGGGATATTTTAGAAGATATTCACGATTTTAAATCTCTTGATATGTAAACGACAATTTTTATGCCGAAATAAAAGGCATGCAACATAATTTGGGTGAGGAATATTATTATTGTTGCTTAAAAAACTTTAGTAAATAACTTAGCATTTTTTAAACTTTAAAACATATAGAATATTACCGTCAATTATTGCCAGGAGAAGGCCATACGCTCTCGCAGATTTTAGCTTAGAATTTTTAAAGAGATTACCTTTATCTGAAATAAAGTATGCGACTATAATTTTCAATAAATAAAGTAACTTAAATTCAAAATTTTTACAAATAATTTTAAGAATATTATATTAAAGTATTTTTAGCTTTAACTGTAAATGTTTCTTTCATAAGTACTGGCACAACCGGTTGCACCACAACCACAGGTGCAGCCCCACAACTCTTCTCAGCAGCACTCAATATCTTAACTGCATCGCAGTGCTATGTATGGGAGCCATATACTAATGATACAGGAAGTAAGAATTAATTATTTTATTTTTTATATCATATTTAATTTGTAGGTATCAAATTTAGCGACTTTATTATTCTTGTAGAAAAAAAATATTATTAGCAACAATTGTTATAGAAGTATTAGCAAGAAACAAAATAAACAATTATTTTTTAAATCTTTTTTAAGACATTGTAATCATTGCTCAATAATTTGTCATTGTGTCTAGAAAACGAAGATAGAACGTAAAATAATTTATAAAATGATTTAAAATACTTAAATAAAATATATAAAGCCAATAACGTTGACTATAAACAGGTACAGTATTTATGACCTCTACACCCATATTTCAGATTTCGAAAAGTACGATTTTATAGTTGTGGGCGGAGGATCTGCTGGGGGTGCGGTAGCTGCTCGACTCAGTGAAATTAGTAACTGGACAGTGCTGCTCTTAGAAGCGGGTTTTACACCACCCCAAGAATCTGAAGTAAGTGCTACAAATGAAATATGTTTATACGTTTAAGTTATAACATTTTTAATTTATTTTGTGAAAATAAATATCTTAGTAACTTTAAACTATTCATCCACATGTATTTATTCTAGATACCAAATTTAAGTACCCAACTTTACAATACGTATTATGATTGGCAATATGATCTTGAAAATGATGGTATAAACCATCAAGCACTAAAGAACGGAGTAATTAGATGGCCACGAGGAAAAATGCTGGGTGGATCTAGTTCGATTAATGCTATGATTTACGTAAGAGGCAGAGATGCCGACTTTAAAAGGTGGCAAGATGGCGGTAATCCTAGCTGGTCGCCAGAAAATGTTAACGCCAAATTCAGGAAAGCTGAAAGCTATCAGAATATGAACTTATTGCAAAATCCAGACATTAAAAGCTATTATGGAAGTGATGGTCCTGTAGCTATAAATGTTTGCAATAGCACCTACAGAGCACTAACTGAAAAAATTATAGACTCCTGGGATTACATCGGATATAAGAGAGTCAAAGATATTAACTCTGCTAAGTATGAAGGATTTGGTGTTTCAGGAATAATATCTGTTAATGCTGCTGGCGGCAAAAGACGTGGAGTATATTCTTCATATTTAGTGCCAGCAAAGTCAAGGAGTAATTTAAAGATTGTCACTGGAGCTTATGTGACTAAAGTTCTGCTAAATGATCAAAATGAAGCTTATGGAGTCGAAGTAAATGTTTATGGACAGAATAAAACTTATTATTCTAATAAGGAAGTAATAGTAAGTGGTGGAACTGTTAACTCTCCACAATTGTTAATGTTGTCAGGAATAGGTCCTCAAGCCGATTTGGTAGCGAAAAACATTACTTGTAAAGTTAATTTACCTAATGTAGGTAAGAATTTACAAGATCACAGTTATACTCCTATTGCTATTTACGGAGATGAACCTGGAAGTGAAGATCCAAGCGCTTACCAATATGAAGTGATAAAATATATGTTTAACAAAACTGGCTTACTCGCACAGAATTATTTTAGTGATGTATGCGCATTCTACTCTCGTACCAACAACTTGACATATCCAGAATTCCAAAATCATTTTGTCATATTTAATAAAAATACAACAGGACTTAAAGCACGTTTTGGGAAATATAAAGATGAAGTTGCCGCATCTTTTGCAGAACCTAATGCACAGAAAGCGTTGTATATATTTAGCGTTATTCTTTTGCATCCACTTTCAACGGGATCAATATCTCTACGGTCATCAAACCCTTACGACAAACCCATAATCAAATATAGTTATTTCGAAGACGAAAGAGACATTCAAACAATATCAGAAGGCATTAAAGGCTTAGTTAAGATAGTTGACTCACCTTATTTCAAATCCATCAATGCATATGTTCAAAGAATAAACATAACCCAATGTAATGACTTACAATTCCAAAGCGATGATTACTGGAAATGTTACTTGCGAAACCTTGCTCTTACAGTAGACCATCCAGTGGGAACATGTAAAATGGGTCCAGATGCTGCAACTGCAGTTGTAGATAATTACTTAAAAGTCTATGGTGTCAAAAAGCTACGTGTGATAGACGCCAGTATAATGCCAAGCGTGACGAGTGGAAACACCAATGCGCCATCGATTATGATTGGCGAAATGGGGGCTGACATGATTAAGCAAGAGTATCTTGGCAGCACAAAGGCTGAAGTTACCAATAATGTTGTTTCGTAAATTGATTAACCTGCTATGTTTATATTTTGGTTTTCAAATTTAAGTCTCTGTTGTTACCATTGAATTGTTGTTTTCATTCTTGTTATTGAGTAATAAATATTTTTGAATTTGAGAGCCTATTTGATTATTTAACTTATTGCATGTGTTAATTGAAACAAAAAATATTTTTTAAAAATAATAGCTTGATTTATCTATTCTTTATAAAAACAACTCATTTCTCTAATTAAAGTACTACCAATATCGACATCATAAAGATACTGTAGAGATATATTAGTTATAAAGATTAATTATTTTTGAATTTCTTTTAATTGTATCAATGTTTCTAGAAAGTGCTTATATTGATCAATTGTGGGGTAGCCACAGATGGTTAATATGCGTATAATCTTGATTGTGTATCAAACGTTTCTAAGTTAGTTGACTTAGAAAGGAACAACCATCGACTTGACTTTCGCAAGACACATTACAGCAGAAACACTTCTTTTCATTTCATATTTCTCCTATCGTCGTCCTATCCTCAACAAAATCACTCAAATAGGAATTAGTTAAGTTTAAGTTTACATGTACAATGTTTTAGTAAACATATATTTTCTATAGTTAAAATTTGTGCAATTCTTATTTTCATTCAATTCCTTGTTCCTATTGTGCAATTTAATAATATTCATATCAATAAATATTCTACCGAGAAAAAGACGTTGTCACGTAAAATCTTCGCCCGTAAAACCGATTTTACAGGCAACCATTGTTTTTTTATACTTATTTTTAAAAATAACTTTTATGTGTATTAATGTAATTTTTATACAATAATGTGAAATTGTACTCCGACGTAAACATTTAATGAAAAAGTATTTGTTTTTTTTAACTAACACCTTTTGACATATTTTGTGTCATTGCTATAACTTAACCTAATATTTGTAATATAAGACTAAAAATATAAAAAATATAACGGAAAAGTGTATACAGTAAGAAAATATCTTGCTCCAATCAGTAAATCTTATAGGTAACCACCTAAGTGCTTATATATCTAAATAAACCGCGCCGTATTTATTAATTATGAACAATATTTTCATATACCTATATTTATTTGGTTCATCTGATACACAGTTGCAATCCGCTTAAGTCAAGCTTATAAGATTAAAACGTTCGTTTTATGAACCGCTTTCACACAGAGAACACAGTGCTGGTAATATTTAAATAGAGCTACTGCGACTTAGCTACTACGACAAGCTACGACTAAAAGCTGAAGCTAGCTGCTAGAAGCTCAGATTCCGTCACCGTAATTTACGTCTAGATTTTCATTAGTTCCGGATATAACGTGACACTGTAATAAATTGAACTCTTTTTTCATATAACTTATTAAAAGATATTGCTTTGAATGTTTTGTTTAAGAGAGCGCACCACCTCTGCGACGTTGAACATCTAGGGGACGAGCTTCAACTGGTTAAAGATGCTCTTCATCAGAACAAGCTGTCAGTTCCCCAACAGTGTTATATAAAATTATTTTGAGCCTTACAAATAAATGAGTCATTCTTGAGACCAGTGAAATGCAATATTTATTTGCAGTGTGACTGACATCGATAAAACAAAGAGAAACATCGGTGTAGTGTGAAATAATACTTATGACATCTCAAGAATAGGCGTGTATTGAAGTCAGCTGTGTGTAAGCAGTGATCAACCTCATATACTCGCTTGAGAAAATAAATATAGTCACAGAATGATTCACGAGGCTATTGAAATACAAAAATGTCCTATTTTCAATAAAGAAGAACATTGGAAACTTTCTACCACTTGGGAACCACCTACAAAAGTTTTAAAATCCCAACCCATTACACTATAGGCCAGGATATAGTCAACTCAATCTGCAAGAATCCAGGGCAGTACACGAGTCAATTCAGAAATTATTAGCAGTAATTTGACATATCAAATTGTTGTGAAATGGGTCGCAGGTATAAAGAAAAACACGTCTGCACTGTTCAACAGTTTGATTTAACATAACACAAAATAACTGAGTACCTTAACAATAATTGAATGAGTGAAAGATTGAATGAATGTAATCAAATAACTTATTAATTATTTTGTATCTGTGGCGACTTGAATTTTTGTAATATTCCAACAGTCCCCCTCAAAAATACAAGTACACATTCAAGTTAATTTACAAATTTCACATAAGTTTTAAATTAAATTAAATTTAAATTCTTTCTTAATTCTATAAATCTGTTCTGGTATTTCCATATAGATGTTTTCTTTTAATATACCATTAAAAAATACCGTTTTAACGTCCATATGATGGACATATAAATCATAATGATTTACCAAAGCTAAAATAAATCTAAAAATAGTTATCCGTGCTACTGGTGCGAACGTTAGACAATCTATTCTTCGAGTCAATCTATTCTTTCATTTAAATCATTATTGAAAAAACACTTTCTTAATGAACTTAAAAGTATCTGAAATCTTAATTTAACTATGTTTCGTTTATATTATATTTTTTGTGTATATATGTATGTGTGTATGTATATATATGTATGTATTTATATAAGTATATGTCTATTTACTTATGTTTGTGTATGTATGTATATTTTCTATGCCTTATGTATTGATTTTTCTATTAATATTTTTTAACCTTATATTGCATTTTTCTGTCTTCTCGTACATTCTGCTTTCATCCACTTTCACAGGTTGGCTGGAAGAAATCTCTTATAGAGATAAGTCCACCTTTGTTAATGATATTTCTGTATTTATGTATTTCTCATTTTTTTTTTTTAATGCAATAAAGAATATTGATAACAGTAAATCAGGATCATTCATTTGTTTATAATTTTTGGGGGGTAGATTGCGAATTCTTTCACTACGCCTTATGTTACTAGGCTGGTTTTCAAATGAAGTTTAACTCAAAGAATCTTGTTGTTGACTTATTAGTTTTGCCGAGTCTTTTAAGGGCTTACTAATTTTTGAGGGAATCACTTTATTATTATTGTCACTACTGCATCGAATTGGTCGTGTTTGTTCAAAGTTTAACTCGTCAAATATAACATCTCGGGCTACAAACACTTCTTTGTTTTCAACGTTAAATAATCTATACCCGTTAGCATCATAACCAATTCATATTGATTTAATAGATTTCTCATCAAATTTAGTTTTTCTAGTTTTGTTGTGCTCGTATGCAGTAGAGCCAAAAATTTTTAAGTGATTTATTTCCGGTTTTTAATTATGCCACAACTCATATGGTGTTTTATTTATTAGACTTTTAGTGGGTAAAATATTTGTTAAATATGTAGCTGTTAAGACAGCTTCACCCCAAAATATTATGTCTAATTTCGCATTTATAACCAAAGATCTTGCCATTTCGATCAACGTACGATTCATTCTTTCTGATACACCATTTTGTTGTGAATTATAAGGAACCGTTAAATAATACATTATCCCTTTCTCAACACAAAATTCGTTTGAATTCATTTGAAAGATATTCGTGACCGTTATCACAATACAAATTAACAACTTTAGAATTAAACAAATATTCACTTTTAGATACATAATCTTTAAAACATTTATATGCTTTCAACTTAGAATTTATTAAATACGTAACTGTATAGTGAGTAAAATCGTCAATAAAAGTTATAAAGTAATTTTTGTCATTAAATGTAGTTGACGTAATAGGACCGCAGATGTCCGAATGAATTATAAAAAGTGGCCTATTGTTATTCGATTTTTGTTTTGATTTGGAAAATGGTAGTCGTGATTGTTTACCGAGTATACATGATTCACACAATTCATCACTAGGAGTAATATCATTAATTATATTATTATCATCAATTAAATCTTTAAGAATATTAAATTTGTGTTTGTTTAAATTGCCAAGACGTTTACGCCACATTTCATAGGACTTAGAAGTCTGAAATAAATTTAAATTATATTAACAACGCGTTACTTGAAAATCTAATTTAAATAAATTATTATAGCTAACACTAGACATTAATAATTTGTTATCTTTGTAAATATAAACACTATTACTTTTAAAAATAACAGATATACCTGCTTGTCGAATACGATTTACGGAAATCAAATTACATAGTACCTCCGGCGAGTATAAGATATTATCAATTGATCCTTGAAAACCCAAATTAGTAGTGACGTGAATTTGGCCTTTACCAAGAGCTGGAATGCTAGCGTTGTTTTTAGCAACACCGATGTTTATCGGAGACATTAATTCCGAGTATGATGAAAAGAAATCTTTAATATTTACAATGTAGTCAGTTGCACCGGAATCTAAGAGAAAGACAATTGTATTATTATAAGAATTGTGATAAGAATTATATAACTTACAATTTGATAACATAAAAGCGAAACTCCTCGTTATTGGTTGTTTGTAAAGTATTTGTAGTTGGCGTTTGATTAATGCTACTACCGCCATTTTGTTGCATCATCTTGAAATAACAGCAATCCTTATTCATATGATTTCGTCGTCCACAATGATCGCAATACAATTTTGATATCTTATGTATCGTGTTTCCTGTATATTTTTTGTTGTAATTATAATAATGTGATTTCTTTTTATCAAATCCGGGTTTATTTTTTAAGGTATTCTTCTTCGTAAATGTATGTAACATTTTGAGTTCAGTCGTTGTATCAGCTTTTAATTTAACTTCATGATCGAAAAGACGGGTCTTAACGAAAGCAAGATGCAATTGTTCTTCTCCTAGTGTATCTAGCGCCGTTATACCACTGTCGTAAGATATGGGTATTGTTAGTAACAACTGCGACACTTTGTTCATCTCGTCCAATTTTGCACGGGCAGAAATTAATTCAGTTATAATATTGTCAAAATAATTGAAATGTTGAAAAAAAGACATATCTGGCTGTAATTTCAAATTAAGCAATTGTTTGCGCAGTGCCAATTGCGGAGCCAAACTTCTTCTTTCTTAAATTTTGTCTATTTCGGCCATTATAGATTTCGCTGTAGCGGAACCCTTCGCAGAAATCAAAAATGCATTACCTAAGTACTCAACAATCGTACCTTTTGCAGTCATGTTCTTCTTATTCCACTCTACGTTCGGTATATATGGCGGTTCTTCGTCAATAACGGATAATACTTGCAATTCTCCTAAAAGTGATCTTATACGAAATTTCCAAGTACTGTAACGGTCACCATTAAATTGTTGAATATTCCTTTTATTTCGCGAATCCGTTTTTGAATTCAAAATAACGAAATTTAGATTGACTACTTCAAATAAACTAATAGAATTATTGTACGTGGCCTGGGCCCATGACCTGTTGTGAAATGGGTCGCAGGTATAAAGAAAAACACGTATGCACTGTTCGACAGTTTGATTTAGTATAACACAAAATAACTGAGTACCTTAACAATAATTGAACGAGTGAAAGATTGAATGAATGTAATCAAATAACTTATTAATTATTTAGTATTTGTGGAGACTTAGATATTTGTAATATTCCAACACAAATAATAGACGAATGCCACCTCGGTCTACTCGCGTTCTCGAACTACTGCAAAGTGTTTGAAACGTCGAGATTTCAAAAACTGATAGTATACGCGAATAATTCGCTTAAATTATTTTATTTCAAATATATAAAAGCCGTGAAAACCAAAATTGTCAAAACCGATCTTCTCAGCAGTACTGCACTCCGAAACGAAAGCTTTTTGAATATAATAACTTTTTCGACTTTCATATTTACTCAAACTAAAACAATTATTTATAATATAATTTTCTAATAAACTTAAAATGTGAAAGTTTATGAGGATGAATGTGTGTGTTCGTTATTCTTTTGCAAAAAACTACTTGATGAATTTACACGAAACTTTACAGTAGGTATAGAGTATTTTTAAATTTGTATTGATTAATTTGTAACATAACGATACATGTCACTTAAGTAAAAAAAGAGCTATCTTGTCAAACGTTGCCTAAACCATTGAAGTTATAAAGAGATGACGTACCGTAGGATTGTTTGTCAACATATACCTTTTTGTAATTGTAATGTATTGTGTAGTAACTTTATCAAACTCCTATCGAAATCAATACATTTGTCGTTTCAACTGTTTAATGTAAATTGAGCCGTTTGGCTTGAATACAGCGCCATAGAGAGCTAATTGCGCGACGAGGAGGTGCGGGACCTAAACATGGACAGACACGTGAGGGCAGACGTCATTGATGGTTGTGTTCTCTATGCATATATTAACTTTTAGTTTTATCTCACCCAAAGCAGGGTAGGCAGAAGAAACTGTAGGTACCATGGGAACGTAGTGTTAAGGCATTTTTTTCTCCGTTTTCCGCTCCTCGAAGCATCGAATCCTCACGCTTGTTTAGATGCCAGAGCGAAAAAAATTAAATAATTAGATTAGAAATTGAATCCATCGTATTCACAGGCAGTCCTAAGTTTTATTGCATTTTTAGCAACTAGTCATTCATCCCAACAAAATAATTGTTTTTTTTAGGGTTGGTAACATGATTATAGTTTTAATTAATAAAATACAAGTTTTGTTAGTAGTAGTAGATTATTTTTTGTTATCATAATATTCATGTCGACGCTAAGCCAGAGTTTCTATGTTAGAAGGCCATTTTTCATAATTAGAACAGGAGCTCAATTTCCTTATTTTCGTATGATTCTGTACTATCGTTGCTAAAAATAACTTCTCTCTTCACTTTAGATAACTTAACTCGCCATTTTATATGTTGCAATCAAAAACAATGCACTAATTTTCACTTTCGTAGAAAATTTTCAAAATTTTCAAAATTTGCATCTTAAAGCAATTATATATTAAAACAAGTATGGTTTTACTTTATATGATTATCGTAATAATAATTAAAACTATATTAATTTTATAATTACATGACCAACAAAATTTTTATATATTATAAAACTATAACTTATTTGACTTAAAGCAATTAGCTACTTAGTATATTAGTGTAAAGATATTGTTTATTCCAGTTTATATAAAAACTACTGAATATAGTAACCAATATACTTAATTAATATATATTAGATATTAGTGTAGTATAGTGTAATAAATAATTCTGTAGCTTACGTGGGCAAGGCCGCAAGCGGGTTGCCAGTGATTAACAAAATATACTTTCACACTCTAATGATACTTATTCTACTTTTACACTTAATGATAATCTAACACTAAATTAAATATAGCCGACAAGTGGCCAGTGGGGAATGTCTTACACTACGAACAGTGTACGCAGGCATGGCCCGTGTGTCATAGATGCTTTTGCGATACTGTGCTCTTTTTTATTGTTGCCTTTCAGTGGTAGTCAAGTCAAAGTCGAATCTCTTTTAGCTCGGCCTCCCCCAAGACAAGCGTTGTAGAGGCCACACGACCAACATCATACTATCAATAAAAAAAAAAAGAACAAAGAAAGACTTATATAGCAGGCTGCTCACTACTACTAACTATGTACCTTTAAACGTTTTATCGTACTTTCCTAATCAAATGACATTTTCTAAATATATGTTATGATTGTTTCGAAAGCATATAACTTAGTTACAGATATATGCTTTTTTATGGTTATTTATGTACTTGTCATCACAAGTAAATTGGACAACCTATTTTAAGCATAAAATTTCCTGTAAAGTATAGAGTAAATATGGAGATAAAATTAAAATTTTGATTTTATTATCTTCTAGGCCACACAACAAGTTAAGCCATAAAGTTGCTAAGTTTTGTTCATTTTAAACGACAATTTAATTGTCTTTGATATAATATAAACCAAAAATCAACGAATTAATTACAGTTGTTTTTATTTTCTCGCGGGATAAAGTCGTACGCCAAAATGCTGTCGTAAGTGCTTTATATACGTGATTTTCAATTTAAAAGTGATTCAATATTTATTTTAGTGATTTTTAACTATAATTAAATAAAGGTATATAAATATATAAATGTAGAAGGATTTGAACCCGGGCAATGGAACATATAACAGTTACCAAGAGTAACTGTTATATGTTTCTATTAAGCTGTTGAGTGTTATTATTTAAATCGTTCATAACGATAACTTATCTACTTTAATAAATAACTAATGTTTTAGTTATTTTTTAAATATGTTGGTTTACTTAATCAAGAAAAATAAGTTTCTTTGATTAAATGTAGATAGTTTATAACAATTGACTAAGTGACCAGTACAATTTTAATTTGAAATCTCGTAAAAATTTGTGTTTTTTTTTTTAATTTTTTTTAAGTATTTGTTAATTTTCTTTTAATATACAAGCATAAATGGGAAAATAAGTATATATTTCCATAGAATATCCACAGGTACAATTTGATTTCGTCAATTGGCTCTTAATTGTATTACTCATTAAATACTATTATTATATCATTATTTTAATAACTTTAATTTCATTTTAAAAATAGAAGAAATCAAAATAAGTCGTAAATAAAAACAAATATGCCAACTTACTTATTTTATATTTCTTATAAAATATAGTTTAGAGGGTAATGATATATAATTCACATTATTAATGGCTTGCATTATTAATACTTAGTAATTATATGCTAAGTTAACGAATTTGAGACACAGCAAAAAATCTCATAAATTGAGCAGACCCCAAAGCGGTGTATGAAATTTATTGACACTAAAAGAATAAAAAGAAATATGTATTTATATTTATATTCATACTAATAATAGAACCATTTTTAAAATTTTCTTGTATCTTTTAGAAACCTTAGTGGTTGCTCCACGACCACAGGGGCTGTACCACAACTTTTTGCATCGGCGATCAATTTTTTGGCTGCAACACAATGTTTTGTATCAGATAAATCGAGGACTGATGAGAGAAGTAAGAGCACTTTTTTCTTTACAGAAACTTTACTGTCTGCTCACCTAGGCATATAGAACATATGGTTAAAATACTTTAATTTCTCGTATTGCAAACGGTAGAAAGATTGCATGTCGAGTACAGTAGGGAAATGAAAATCTGTATTTTTGATAACTATATTTTTTTAATTTATTCAATTAGACGCCGTCCTACACATGTACGTTCTTTAAATGTAGCAAATGAAATAGCTTTTTTAAGTGATTTGGAAAAAAGGTGTTGAAAACCCAGTACATATGTAACGACATAGATCTACGCACAGACAGGCAGATATTACATATTTTCCTTTTGAAGTTTGGAACTTTAAAACTCAAAATAAAATAAGATTCAGAGAATCTTGTGTTTTCGAACAAGTTCTTATTTTTAAAATAGTGAATCGAAATAAGATTGCTAGATAATGAATGGATTTATTGTTGGTTATTTGTTCCTTTTTGAAACGACATATAGACCTATATTTATTAATTAAATTTCAGATTTCGAAAGATTCGATTTTATAGTTGTTGGTGGTGGATCTGCAGGAAGCGTAGTAGCAAACCGTCTCAGTGAAATTGATTATTGGAACGTGTTACTATTGGAAGCGGGTCCGAAACCTAGTATGGAATCTGAGGTGAAGTATATACAAAATTAATCTTTGTATAGATTTATACATTTATTACATATATAAATATATATTAACCTAAAATATTTAATTGTTGTAGATACCCCATATGGATCATTCCCTTTATTTCTCTAGGTATGATTGGCAGTACGAAACTGAAAACGATGGTATTAATCATCAAGCACTAAAAACTGGATCAGTGAAGTGGCCACGGGGAAAGATGCTAGGAGGAGGAAGTTCAATTAATGCGATGATATACATGAGAGGACGAGATTCTGATTTTAAATCTTGGGAAGAAGAAGGAAACCCTAGTTGGACCCCGGAAAATGTTAATTTGCACTTCAGAAAAGCGGAAAGCTTGCAAGATAACAGCTTATTGCAAGATTCAAATATAAGAAACTTCTATGGACACGAAGGTCCATTAGTTATAAATACATTCAATAGTACATACAGAGATATTACAGAGAAAGTTTTGGATTCTTGGGAATATCTTGGATTTCAAAAAGTTAAAGATTTTAACTCAGCACAATTTAAAGGAATAGGTATTTCAGGAATAGTAAGAGCCACTGCCAGTAATGGTAAAAGATGTAGCACTTACACAAGCTACATAGAAACTGCTCAGCATAGAAGTAACTTAAAAATAGTCACTGGTGCTTACGTTACTAAAATACTAATAAATGAACAAAACGAAGCTTATGGAGTTGAAGCGGATGTAAATGGTCAAAACAAAACGTTTTATGCTAATAAAGAGGTTATAGTAAGTGGTGGAGCTGTTAACTCTCCACAGCTATTAATGTTGTCTGGAATAGGTCCTCGAGAACATCTTCTGTCTAAAAACATTTCTTGT